>JACJUY010001778.1:16710-97606 GCA_014220935.1 Platorchestia sp. MABIK
CAAAAGAGCTAGAAAAGAACTCACAACTCGGTCCGCGGTAGGGAGGCAAGGCTCGTCGAGCGGGGTATGAAGTCTTCTTAGAGTTGAGCAGTCTTGGTCGTTGCTGGGTACTCGGTGCTCGTTCGTTAGTTTTCAGGGTGATAGACTTTCGAACATCTGAGGTTGGTAGACTTTTCGAACTCTGCGTAGACTATTCGATGCTTGTTCGTTAGTTTTCACTGGTGAACGAACTGAGCTCGGCCGCGCAGCTGTTTGTATAGGCCTTGGTGCGGCCTCACTGCTGCAATCCAGCTCTCTGGTTAGTGGAACTGGGGTGCCGCTTTTGAAGCGGTCAGCCTGTGCTAAACGTACGTGAGTTTATTCAGATGTCGCCTGGTTGCTCGGAGCGCACGGCTTATAAAGGCTCGATCCGGCACCCCAGCGCCATACTTGAGCGCCGATTGGTCGGCTAGTTCGGGCGCTTCGAGGCTGTGAGGTGGCGCTTTTAAGCTTGTGTGGTGGTGTGTGCGCACAGCTAGATGAGACCACCACAAATCAAGTCTGGATGTTGA
This sequence comes from Platorchestia sp. MABIK, assembly GCA_014220935.1. NCBI lineage: Eukaryota > Metazoa > Arthropoda > Malacostraca > Amphipoda > Talitridae > Platorchestia > Platorchestia sp. MABIK. Next base: position 17,262 of record JACJUY010001778.1, read on the forward strand.
GAAGAACAAGAAATTATTTTCCGAGCTAGTGCAAAGGCTCGATGATAAAAGTCTCTCACTGATTATCCGAGACGCCTATGGAGATGGAAGAAAATCTATGAAGATACTCCGTGATCATTACCTCGGTAGCAGTAAACCGAGAATTATTTCTCTGTATTGCGAGCTGACCGCGCTGAAGATGCAAAATGGCGAGACGGTAACTGACTACTTGCTGCGAGCAGAGACAACTGCTTCCTACCTGAAAAAAGCCGGCGAAAATATCAGCGATGGACTGATAATCGCCATGCTTATCAGGGGATTGCCAGCTGCCTACAACGCGTTCTCTACCGTCATCACACAACGTGACAGTGCAGAAATAAATTTTCAGAAATTCAAGCAAGCACTCAAGAGTGAAGAGGAAACAAAGAAGACCCGGCAGAGCCACAGTGAGAATGAAGAAAGAGTTATGAAAGTGAAAGACACTAAAATTACTTGTTACCTATGTGGTAAGTCAGGTCACAAGAAATTTGAGTGTAAAAGTTACAGTGCAAGGAAAAGTCGGTGGTGTTCCATTTGTAAAAGTGCATCTCATGATACTAATTTTTTCCGAAAGAAAGATACCGTGAAAGCGATGGCAACAGATAATAAAGATGTGAAAAGTTCTTTTTGTTTTAGGGTATCAACAGACCCAGAAATTGATTCTGTTGCAGACAGTGAAAATCTACTGGTGGATTGTGGAGCTACTGCTCATATTTTTTGTGATAAATCTAAGTTTGTATCTTTAGATAAAAGTTTTGACCCTAGTAAGCATTTCATTGAATCAGCTGATGGTTCTAGGATGAACAATATTGTAGATTGTAAGGGTGATGCGAGGATTACCCTGACTGATGCCAGAAATAGGAAAAATAGTGTAATTTTCAAAAATGTTCTTTGAATTCCTAGTTTTAAGCAGAATATTCTCTCTGTTCAGGCTGCTATTGATCAGGGCGCCTCATTTAATTTCAGTCAAAATGTTGCTAAGTTGTTTGCTTCAGATGGGACTGAATTTAATATTAAGAAATGTGGTAAGCTGTATTATTTGAATTCTGTAAGCTCTGTTGACTCTGTAAATGCTGTTGGTGAACACACTCTGGAGGAGTGGCACAATATTCTTGGGCATTGTAATGTAAAAGACGTGTTAAGCTTAGAAGGTGTTACTAAAGGAATGAAAATCACCAACAAGCAAAATTTCCATTGTGAGATCTGTATCCAGGGTAAAATGTGTCAGTAGAGGAGCAGAGACCCTGATGAAAAATCAAAGAAACCCTTAGAGCTAGTCCATAGTGACCTAGCTGGACCTATAAGTCCTACCTCTCTTGAGAATTCCATGTATGTCATGTCTTTTGTTGATGATTTTTCAGGGCTTATATTTGTATATTTTCTGAGAAGCAAAAGTGACTCTGTTGAAGCATTTAAGAAATTCTTGGCTGATTCTGCTCCATTTGGCTCTGTGAAACGTTTAAGAACAGATAACGGCACAGAATATTCCTCAAACTTGTTCAAAGCTGTTGTAACTGAGAACAAAAAAGGTATGAATTTACTGCTCCGTACTCTCCCTATCAAAATGGGACTGCTGAGAGATCTTGGAGATCTTTGTTTGAGATGGCTAGGTGTTTGTTGCTACAGGCAAATTTGCCAAAAGAATTGTGGAATCATGCTGTCAGAACAGCTGCTTACATTAGAAATAGGTGTTTCAACAAAAGGACAGGCAAAACTCCTTTTGAGATGTTCACTAGAGAGAAACCTGAACTAAGTAAAATGCACATTTTTGGATCAAAGTGTTTTGCCATGAGTCAGAACCCGGGAAAGCTTGACCCTAGGTCAGATCAGGGATTTTTTGTTGGCTATTATCCTTGCAGCCCAGCTTACTTGATTTATTTCCCTGAAGCTCGTCAAATAAAAAGAGTCAGATGTGTCACATTCTGTGATAAAATTTCTAGAAATGTGGTGGATGAGAATGAGTTCATTGCTGTGGATAACCCTGCTGAGTTGAAAGAAAGTAGGATGACTGACAAGGCTGAGGCTGAGTTGAAACCAGGGACTGTCCCAGAAGTGATTCAAAATGAAACTTATTTAGATGAGAAGCCTACTAGAAGATTTCCTTTGAGAGAGAAGAAGCCTCCAACTTATTTAAAAGATTTTGTCGACCCAAATGAGTTGGATATCACTAATCATGTAGATTGCTGCTACAGAGTGAGCAGTATTCCTAAGTCTTACTATGAGGCAATTTCGTCCCCAGATTCTGTTGAGTGGCAAAAGGCGATGAGTAATGAAATGGCAGCTCTAGCCGATAATGAAACGTTTGAACTTGTTGAAAAGCCAAAAGATAGATCTGTTATTGGGGACGATGGGTCTATAGTGTTAAATCAGGTCCAAATGATCAGGAAACTTTCAAAGCTCGCTATGTAGCCAAGGGATATTCCCAAGTAGCTAATGTAGACTTTACGGAGTCTTTTTCTCCAACAGCACGCCTAACTTCTGTTAGAATGCTGATGGATATTGCTGTCCAAAAGTCATACATTGTGCACCAGATGGATGTGTGCACAGCTTATCTTCATGCAAAAATAGATTGTGATGTTTTTGTTAAACAGCCTGAGGGAATTGTTGAATTTGACAAAAATGGAGAGAAGTTGGTCTGCAAACTCAAAAAAATCTTTGTATGGCTTAAAGCAAAGTGGCCGTAACTGGAACAATCTCTTGCATCATTTTCTTGTTGGACAAAATTTTGTTCAATCGCTTAGTGATACCTGTGTTTATGTAAGAGAAAGCGATTCTGGAAAAGTGATTATTATTGTATGGGTTGATGATTTAATTTTGGCCTCTTCTAACGCTGTTGTACTGAGGGAAGTCAAGCGTGTATTGTCAAATAAGTTCAAAATGGCCAAATTTCATGTTTATGGGCATTGAATTTGTTGTGAAGCAGGACTCAATTGAGATGAAACAGTCAAAGTATGTTGAGAAAATTTTGTCAAAATTTAGGATGTCTGATTGTAAGCCTAAGTCTATTCCATGTGATCCCAGTGCCAACAAGCTAGATGTAAGCTCTGATTCTAAGAATTTGTGCGACCCTAAACTGTTCCCTGAAATTGTTGGTAGTTTGATCTACTTGATGACTTGTACTAGGCCTGACATTTGCTATGTTGTTACATTACTGCCACAACATATAACTTGTCTAACAAATGCTCATCTGAATTTGTGCAAATTTCTATTGAAGTATCTTGTCGCAAATCCAGCCTTGCTCCTTACTAAAGTCCCGTGCAAGACAGCCCATATCTTGCATAATTAGNGAGAAAATCGCCACCAGCGCCGAGACTCGAACCCGGGTCTCCCCGCACGGAGTCAGGTCCTATACACGTACGGCTATGGCGAGCACCAAGACGTCTCTTGGTGCGTTACTACGTGACAGCCATATTTTCCTCTTGTGTCATCACTGTCGGAGATATTCATAATAGAGTGATATTTATTCCAGTTGTGTTTTCTTGCCCTGTCGAGTTCGTTGGTACATCAGGCACTCACTTCGGGCATTGATATTCAAAGTCCTTAGAAATTTACAGTCTGCCCGGAGCGTAAAGTAACCTGAGAAAGAACACCACATGACATTCAAGTGTCATCTTCAACGAGAACTTCACGTCACCTCTCGACGAATGCGCGCCTTACATCACCAAAAAATTAAGCCAAAACTCACTGTGTGGATTACTGACGAAATTAAAGAGCTGTTAAGAATAAAGAAAACTAACTTCTGAGAGTACAAAAACAATAGATCAACGAGTACTTTATACAAAAGATATAAAGAACATAAAAAAAATTTTCGAAAGAAAATCACAGAAGCAAAAAGAACCCTCTTCCACCAGGAACTTTTAACAGTTAAAAATAACCCGAAACGAACTTGAGAAATCATTAGTAAGGTAGCCTGATATAAAAATTTAGACCGCCCAAGTAATTTTAAAAATTCCTCAGCAACTGCCACGGATTTCAACACATTCTTTTCAAAAGTAGGGGCTCAAGCTTTCAGTGAGGAGTGTAAAACCAATTTAAATAAACCGTCAATTGAAAATTCAGTCCCTACTGCACCCACGAGGGCCGATATCAAGGGAGACCACGTCCGGTCGATTTACCAGAGTTACGAAATATCTTATACTTATTGAAAAACACAAAGGCAGTTGGACATGAGGGTATCAGTCATCAATATATCAAAGACAGTTTCAAACATATATATCAAAGACAGTTGGGGGCTTACAGCCCCTTCTGCTGGTTTTATCTATTTACGTTTCTCATTTTTCTTCTGTAGTGCGATGTTTCCGGACTTCAAGAAACCTCAGACCGTCTCGCAGCAGCGAACAAAGTTCCAGATTATTTTGAGTCATGGTGCGATTTCTTGAGCTTGCAACATGAGGACCTTTACAGTCAGCTTAATTTGGAGTTATCTATTTCCTACTGAATAATTTTCACTCAACACTAAGCATAAGTTAGGAGCAATGGATGAGCAGCCACTGGTCAAGAGTCCATGTCGTTAGTATATGGCAACGACATCTTAGCGGAAGGATGTTTAAACAATAAATTAGAAATTCGTTAATGTAAATTAATGTGTGGTTATGCAGTGCCACGAAACAATACTTTGATTGAAAGTGAAAGTTAATTGAAGGAATTAAGCACTTTGTTTGGTTTGTACTCCAGTACTCCTCGCATGGGAAAGAGAGGGGGAATTGGGCGTTTTTTTTTGTACATTCAGCGCACAGTAGCACTGAAGTTTAAAATCAGAAATAACTCTAAATTTCAGTCATTACAAATATTACTCTGGACCACTGTTTAATCTACGTCTACGTGCCAAGATTTGGTAAATATTTCCCATTCAAAAGTGATATCCGACCACAACAGTATCCCATTTTATCCCACGTAGCTTTTTCCGTATAATGTTGAAGAGAATTTCGATTGCATGTGAAACCCGTTTTTTATAATTTATATTATCTTTGCTCTGACTGTAATCTGATTTCTCCTAAAATTCTATCAGTAAATTAAAAACTAATTCATTTTACCCTTTTCATGTCTTTTTCCCTTTTATTCTATTTTTTCTTCCAAGTGATTTCTTAAGATTACAGTGCACTGTTACTTTCGATGTAGTAGAAGGAAGATTGTTTTATGTTTATAAATTTTTCTTATATTCATTTTCAATACGAATTCATTTCAATATATATTAATATGTGTGTGTGCATAATATGCACACACTGTAAATAAATCTACGCACGCACATGCATGTATATATCAGTGTGTATGTGTATAGGCATACGAGTGTGTATATCTACATTAATTTATTTATAAATATATATGTTTCTATTTCTATTTTTGCGTGAAAAAAATTCAGTAAATAAATTTACTACTCCTGCTAAATGATTTAGAAATAAATCTATTACTACCACAAAGTACATTTACGTGATTAGGAAAAAATTTAAAAAACAATTAGTCAAATGAAACAAAGCGCAATTTGAGCCTACGAATCGTTCAAGTATTATTTTTTGTCTGTGTGTTGAAAAAGTTCTTAATTTTCATCTTGCGTGTATGTTTGTTCACGTGTTTCTACCCAAATTTTGCAGATGTTTGCTACTCATAAGTTATTTCCAGTTTACACTGTATCTCCATCTTATCCCAAATTCACATACCCGTATGAAATTGCAGAAAATACCGGGAGGATGTAAAACCTGAGATGTTTTTTGTTGTCGTTGTTCCTCGACTGTAACGTGAGTTTTCTAGAATTTTCTGTTAGGAAATTAAAAACCAGTTTATTTTTACGCTTTTCCAAGTTTTTCCTTTCACTTATTTTTTCCTCATGTTATTTCATCCGATTACACTGAGCTTGACTGTCATTTTAGATGAAGCAAGAGCAAGATAGTTTTTTATATTTATTATTATTTTTCTTACAATCATTTGTAATCCGTATATATATGAATATATGTGTATTAGTGTGTGCGCACGCATACATGTATGTCGCTGTGTGTGTGCACATGTACATGTTCATCTATATACGCACACATATGCATATATGCAGATATAAGTTTCTACTTCCATTATTTTGCGTAAAACAAAACCTCAAGATACATTACATCTTACCTAAAGCTCTGCGATCATTTAATACTGAACCATTTTTCAGAAATATATAGATAGAAGTTTCAGAAGTTTCTTTTGAGCAACTAAATAGAAGGTGGTCTTTTAGTTAAAGTATCTATCATACTGAACCAGCATGGGTACACTGAGCTGCTGAAAACCAAGTTTTGCCACTTGTAAAGCATCCGAATGAAGAAAGGAATGCTGTTTTACCCATCTTTCAGCATGACAGCTGCCAGGTGCATAGGGCTGGAACTGCCTCTAATTGGCGTGAATCATTTAGGATACATATTTTAGACATTTACATTGACCAGCTTTAAGTCCCCAGACATGAATTCAATGGAAAATTTGGAGAACCACATAGAATGACAAGCTAGACGGTGAAAAGATCGTCCACGTATTGTGACTGCACTAAAGGATCAGTGGATGCAACAGTGGTTTAAAATCGACCAGATACGCATTAGGACACTTGTAAACTCAATGCCACGCAGAATTGCTGTTATTATTCACGCCCTTGGATGTTGTACACCACATTAGTAACAGGTGGGTAATTTTTTGTTCGTGGAGTTCATTTAAAATGGTTCATATTTTAGGAAGAAATACATTAGAAGTGATTAGATCATTAAAAACATTCGCTTTGTAAAAAAGTAATTGGACACTTCATTTTACATTTCAAACTGTAGAGGCAAACCTTGTAAGAATATAAACAATTTCTTCCACAGCATTGCTCAAACCAAATCTGTGCAATAAATAAAAAAGAGTAAAAATAGGAACATATTTCAACAAATAAAGTGTTTTTAAAGAGCGGGCTCTGTACACTTCTGTTCGTACAGTAGTGTACCGCTCAAAAGCGGCAGCAAACCCAGGACCTTCTCACCCGAGTTATCGAGAATGGAGTATTCTGTTCTAGATGCGAGGAAGACGTATACACATTTGTAACTGTGCATGAAATCAAATTCAAACGGAAGGCTGTCCATGAGGACGCTGCTGTCCTTTCAGTTTCCCGCTTCCATTCTCTTTAATTTTATTTAAGAAATAATTGTATTCATTTGAAATTGTAGCTTTCATTATTGTGTGTGAACTAATACAATGTAAATTCGTTGAATTAGAGAAAATGGATGATAATATATCATGCAAAGAAAAAAACAAGTCAGAAATGAGAACCTGGACGTCCCAACTGAAAATCACAAGGCCAAGAGCGTTTGGAAAAGGCAAGTTAACAATTGTCTAGTCATTTTATAATTGGCCTTAAATTATTTGAAAATTGGACTAAACAAAGCCAATCCGGCAGCCGTGGAAGTTGCCGCGCCGCAATGCCGTCAGCCAGAATTTATTTTCAAGCGAGGACCTCCCAACAGCTTTGACATTTCGATGGAATAGCGTGCGTCAGTGACGAAAAACCTACAAAATTAGACAGCAAACCAAGAATCCTTTCAGTCCAGAATTACTTGGTAATAATTGTATCGCACGTCGGGCCTATAGATGATGTAAACTCAACCGGTTATTCGGCCGTGGGCTTATAAATGATCAAAGTTTCGACAAGGATAGTTTATAAAATGGATTACAATATTCGAGTGAAAAGAAGCTCCATCAGAGAATTTATTATACAGCAAAGATGTGTAAATCTTCTGAAGTTTCAAAGCTAACCTCTTCAATGAATAGTTTAGTCATTGAAATAATTTCTACCGAACCCATCCTAACCGAACCTATCCTGATAAAATGTCAAACATGTCAATGCATCTGAAGGCGATCTCTTAATGTTCCTCTGAGGAATTCGGTATCCATGATACCCCAAACTCAAACGAAAGCGCAACGCATACCAAACAAATAAATATACTTCCTATGTTTCTTAAGAAGCGGACACCAAACAAATATATAAATAAATCTTCTAACCTAATATTACCCGTTGTGTGTTTATTTATATATATTTCTCTATTTATTTGTTTAGTGTCCGCTTCTTAAGAAACATAGGATGTCGGAGTTTGCGGTATCATGGAAAGATAGCCTTTACATACATCGATATGTTTGACATTTTGTTAGGATAGGTTAGGTTATAATAGCTTAGGATAGGAAAGGTTAGGATAGCGTAGGTTTGCATAGGTAAGGTAATACTGACGGAATTTTTGCACGAGTCCACACTGCTTAACGAGGACATAGTCCGTGGAATTTCCACGGGTCCTGCCACTGCATAATAATACCCTTGGTTTGTTATTTGGTGTCCTCGAAAGCAACATAGGATGTGTATTTTTTGTTTGGTATAATAGATACTGATTACATTTATTTGTCAAAGGCTTTACGGTTAAAAAACATTCAGATAAGTGAGTTCATCTTAAATGTGCACGAATTTTTAAACTAAAAATGAAAACGCTTTAGGAAAGAAAAAGGAGAATTGATAGAGAGAGTAAAAGAAGAGCTAGGACAGCGCTATTTCAGGATGAAAGAGAAGAAATTAGGCTCCAAAGAAGACATTTTTACGCTACTCATCTTCAAGAACGGATTGACTCTATACTAAGCCAATCAAGGAAAAGAATGTCATCTCAACGAGAACAAGAAACTGAGAAAGAAAGAGTTCAGAGAAGAGAAAACGATCGTCGAAGAACACAACGAGAATTTAATAAGAAAGTGTGGCCGCTAGAAATCAAAGGATAGAAAATTTACGTCGTCGTGCACAGCGGAGATTTGAAATAGAAAATGATGAAGCTAGAGTTCAGAGACGAGAAGAAATGCGACAAAGAATCGAAGAAGAGAGCGAAGACGAACAACTTTTCAGACTTCAAAATATGCGAGAGAGAGTGACATTATTTCGTCAAAATGAGAATGTACAGTAGAGAAATGGCCGATTGAACATACACAGAAACGCTATGAGAAATGATAGCGCGCAAAGACATGTATTTTAATGAGTCAACAATAATACTTACAATGATACTGATACAGTTACTCATTTTTGTGATGAAATAAACGTCCTTTGTTCAAAATGTCAAGCCAAGCACTTTCCAAAAGAAAAGCCTTCCGATGGATTATTCAACAATATATTGTTGCCACAAAGGGAAGGTTATTCCTCCGTAAGGAAGAGAATTTCCACCTTACCTCAGAACGCTTCATTGAAATCCTGCAGATCCTCACTACTCACATTTTGAAGAAAATATGAGGAATTATAATGCTTCAGTAACGTTTGCATTAATGGGAGCTAAGGTTGTGCAACCAAATGGTGGAGAGCCATATACATTCAGAGTTCATGGTCGAACATATCATTTAACGTCCTATATGCATCCAAATGACAGTCAAGACAGACAATTTGCACAACTTTATGTCATTGACTCTGCACAAGCTACAGATGTAAGAGCAAAAAATCTTTCTGATGGAACATTAATTTCTGAAATTTTACAGAATTTGAACAACATCATCCGAGAGCGCAGCGTATTTGTTGCGGCATTTAAAACATAACCTGAGGTAGAGCTACAAGAAGCAGATCAGGCTCAGAGAGAACAACGTCCAGAGACCACCATCAGCATATCCTTCAATAGAGAAAGAAATGTCCATAAAAGTAGATACAACCTACCAACTGTCAACGAGATTGCAATGATTTTTCAAATTTCAGATATAGAACCTCTGTTTCATCGAGATTACAGAGTTTATCCACGAAATGAGAAAACTCCTTTCATTAACTTGATTATTCTTAGCCCAAATCTTGATCCAATGACATTTACACTTTAAAAGAGAATTGTGTCATGTTCACATGTTAGTGGTTTTAGAACTAGAACATAAACCAAATTAGCATGATAAAATTGATGAATTAGTCTGTGCCGAAGTTCCAAATCAACTTACAAAGCCAGAGTTAAATGAAATCATAAAAATGTATGAGTCATGGACCACCTGGGGAAATGAACCCCAACTCTGTTTGCAGGGAAAATGGTTCCTGCAAAAAAAAGTTCCTAAAAGATTTTGAAATGACAACCAAAAATAAATACAAATGGTTATCCTTCGTACAGACGTGTTCCTGGGCCTACTATTCAAATTGGAAACAATCAGGTCAATAATAGATTTGTTGTGCCATATAATAAATTCTCATGCGAGAAATAAAATTGCCACATCAACATTGAGATTTGTTCCTCCATTGCATCAGTAAACTACATCTTCGAATACGTATTTAAAGATTTTGACTCAATACATGTTGATATAGCGGAAAATCAGAGGGAAAAAAGGATTGTATTTGATGAAGTCCAACAGCACCTTAATGTCCGACACGTCAGTGCTCCTGAAGGAATGTGGCGGCTGCATGAGTTTAAAATGCACGACAGGTCGCATTCAGTTATTCGGATGCCTGTTCATCTTGAACACCAACAGCCCGTCTACTTTCAGCCAGGAGAGGAAAGACAGGCGCTGGAGAGAGCTCAGCAGCGCAACACCCAATTAACAGCATGCTTTATTCTAGTTCAAAATGATGTTAACGCAAGAAATTTGCATTACACGGAGAAACCATATCACTATGTGTTCAATAAGCGAACAACATAATGGCAACCAAGGCAAATAGGAGCTGATAAAATCATAACCAGCATGTACACTTAAAGATATTGAAAAGCTTCACCTGAGAATATTGCTGCTCCATGTAAAAGGTGCATCCAGCTTTTCTCAAATGAAAGAAGTAAATGGAACAGAATATCTCATATTCAAAGAAAGTAGTAGCAATGCATCGTAATTTGCTACAGGATGACACTGAGTGGTTCAGATGCATGACAGAAGTCTCGCAGTTGCATGTGGCAAAACAGTTGAGAGAGTTGCATGCACTAATTTGCGTCTTCAACACTCCTGCTACTCCGTTCGAGTTACTTCATCAATTCAAAGATCAACTCATTGAAGACTTTTAGCTCCAAGAAAGCAGAGATACTGCCATTCAAAAGGCATTGCATGAAATACAAACGACTCTGTCACTGCACTGTTTGAACTGTCAGGACCTTCACTAGCCAGTTCCAACTCCGTTGTTGGAAGTTGAAGGTCAAGTGCATGATAATCGAATCATTCCTGAAGCTCTGATCTCTACTTTGAACGATGGGCAATGAGTTGCATTTGATGAAATTATTTTGGGGATAAACAATGGAGGGAGAGAGAAGAATTTTTTCTTTCTAGATGGTCCTGGAGGCACAGGCAAAACTTATTCAAACAATGTAATATTCAGGTATTTAAATGCACAAAACAAACGTGTTTTAACAAATAGTACTAGAGGAATTTCTGCTGATCTACTTAGAAATGGACGAACTGCCCACAGTGGATCCAAGCTCCCTATCCCTTAATTGGAAACTTCAACATCAGTGATGAGAATATGTTCTCCGGAGTCTGAGAACATAAAAATATCGTCTTTAAATATCATTGATGAGGCTTCCATGCTATCATGCAATGCTCTCAGAGTAATAAACAATCTACTGAAATAAATAATGAATTCGCAAAGAGCGTTTATTGGAAAAGTTTTGCTTTTAGGAGGTGATTTTAGGCAAACAGCTCCAGTTATTCCCGGAGCATCAAGTGCAGCAATAATTGAATCCTCAATTAAACAAATCTATGGAGGTTTGTAACTAAACTTATTAACAGAAAATATGAGCATTGAGAACAAACAGGAGCATGGCTTATTTCATTCAATACATGGCTTATTTCAATCGGAAATGGAACGACATCTGATGCTGAAGAGCTGGGTAATGACTTAACGCGAGAAATGCAGTAATCAGGCAATATTGTGCAGGACATCTTCGGCAATTCGCTCAAACTTGCTACTAATGAGGCGATCGAAGCTGTTAGTGGGAAAATCATCCTTACTCCAAAAAATAAAGAAGCTCTTCAATTGGACAACAATGTTTTGGATCTAATTATAGGGGAAAACCCATGCTTCACCAATGTATAATCATTAAGAGATGAGAACGTTGAAAATGAAGTAAACTACCTGATGAAATTCCTAAATGCTCAAACTTCGTCTGGAATGCCTCCTCATTTATTCAAGTTGAAGAAATCTAAAATAACTCCTGCATTGATGCTTTTAAGCTTAAGAATAAAAATCAAGGCGAAAATCGCTATACATAAAGTAATTTTTATTAAAAATGATCAGAGTTGGGCACGCAACTTTTAAAATGTTGCGGCGCAACCGCAACCGCAACACCACAAAAAAGTTGCTACGCAACCGCAACAACAACTTTGAAAAACCAAAGTTGCGATCGCAACCGCAACTTTTTAATTATTAAATATAATTAAAATTAAATATCGTGCAATTAATTTTACGTAAATATTGCTATGTATAAAATAATATTAAGATATTCAAAATAGTGCATTGTTTTACTAAAAAAATTAGTAGATCGAGTAAATGTGTGGACGATCTTTCAGGATCTTGATATTGAATGAAATATCAAGATACTGAAAGAAACGTTTCATTTGTAAAAATAGCATGAACTATGAAATGAATTCCATTTTCTGTTAATAAAAAGGTTGAAAAGGTACCTAGCTAGTAGCTATATTTTCGTAGGAGTTCAGCATATATGGCAAAAAAATTAGAAAACAGAAAAGTGTAGAACATTTGTACAGCCTATATGACGGATAAAGAAAACAAGGTACAAATGCTCCTGTAATACATGATATTTCTCTGCTTTTATTGTTCCTCTGTTAAGATTTAATACTGGTTCATGATCTCAATGTGACAATGTCAATGTGCGGTAATGACGATCAACGTTGCCTTTCAAAAATGTTAACATTTCAAAATGTTTATCTAAAAGCCGAGCACGTCGTAGTCTCAAAATTTCTTTGCCTAAGAAGAAAAATCGTTCGGCTGCAGCGCTCGATGGTATTGGCGAGTTAAATTGGATGAACGAAGCGACAAATTCACTTGAAGGTTATATAATGAGTTACATAGAATATACTTATTTACTGTAAGCAAAGTGTATGTGTATCACCTAATGCTAATAATAAACAGTTGCCAGACGGGTTGTACCCTGTACGCTTTAGGTTCAGACGAGTATGAAACGCGTATTAAACTCTATTGAAGTTATTTTAGAAATTAAATTACCATCGTGATGTTGCGGTTGCGAGTTGCGGCGTGACACATCGAAAATTGTTGCGATCGCAACAGTTTCGCAACTTTCCAAAAATTGTTGCGGCGAAACCGCAACCGCAACAGAAAAAGTTGCGATCACAATTGCGGCCGCAACTTGTTGCGGCGCAACTGCCCAACACTGAAAGTGATCAAATAAAACTGAACGTTTCGGATTAACCGTCCATCTTCAGCAAAATCTCTGTAAAACCTTGCAGATAAAATTAATTCACTGATGGAGTTGAAGAAAGGTGTACTCATAATGCTTCTACGTAATTTGAAACCACGAAAAGGATTACTCAATGGAACACGGCTGCTTATTGTATCACTCAATGGGCTGGACATTCATGACAAAATAATAAGTGGGAGCCAGAAGGGAGAAGAACATACCAAGAATTGATACTCTACCTTTCAGAATGACCTGCCGACAAATGACCTGCCCAGTGATCACAGCTTTTGACATGACGGTAAACAAGTCACAAGGACAAAGCTTCTACAATGTTGGCCACTACTTGTCTGTTTTACTCATAACCAGTTGTACGTGGCTCTCAGCAGCACACGCAACAGAAATAATCTCAAAATATTAGTTGTCAGTTGTATAGTTGCAGATGGATTGTTAGTTAAAAATATTGTTTTGCGGGAACTTTCACAATGAAGCTTTCAGTTCATATTGTATGCTATGCTCCATTGGTATCCAGGCTCGATTAGCCGCAAGACGCCACATGGTGGATTAATCGTTTGTACATAGATATTAATCTCAAATTGTTAACAAAAAATTGCACAGCAGGATATATGGTTTCAGTTCAAAACATTATTTTTGGGAACTTTTACTATAAAACTGTGTGTTTATGTAGTTTACTGAACTCCATGCGGCCTCACTTCCTTCGCAAAACTGCCCTGGTATCCAGGAGCGATTACCCGGAAGATACCGTATGGTGGATCTGGAACAATCATTATACTGAGTATTTGTTTTTAGAGGGCTTCATTTTAATAATAATGTGTTCATATTGTGCTTTATATATACTGAGCGTATATTTTGCTATTTTTTCTGCTGCAATAACTATTTTGGTTTTTATCACATGAGTTTTAGTGACCCAAAATGTAATCAATAATGATGTACAACTTGTCAATGTATGATACTGAAGTCTGTTATTTTTATTGGGACTATTAGGATGGATTTCTTTGCTTGTCATTCACATCTGGAAGGAAATTATAAGGAAAATTTAGAATCCCGTCATTTTTGACGAGCGTGTACACTAGTCATAAATATTTCGGTGGTTTAGCAAGCCAGTAAATTCTGATATAAGCCTCACGTAGCAGTAAATTCCAATTTACATTACCACATATCAACATGATGTTATCAGCTGTTTGCTTCACGACGGATGCTTTCTGTTGAGGAAAACGCTTGTGCGTCATCGTTAGCGATTTTAAACGCGGGAGATCGGCCACTGGTGAACAACGAACTGATGCAAATTGATCACTCTAGTAGATTTCTGATAAGAAGGTTTTCTGTATTTGGAGCACGATTTGGACTGGTGTATAAATAGTGGAAAAATGTTACCATGAATTTACCTAGGGTAACATTTTCTGCATTGATAGGTCATGTGCTTATCACTCCAAAACCTGGTATCCAAATACAAGAGAAAGGCATAGCAGTTAAAAGCAGCAGATGTGTAAACAGGATACAGTGCTTGTAATCTTGAACGACGGAGGATATTATCAACGACGCAACGACGGACACAGCACTTCGGTAACAGTCGGATTGGAGTGTGAATAGGAGAGTCTCCGCGTCCGATCGCTGTCTAGAGAAATCAAATTTGGCTACGCAAGTGATGCAAAGTGTAAGACTGAGAATACAACATTCATCTAAGCCTTTTTCACTTCAAATTAATCCAAGTCAAGTTCAATTTAATCCAAGTCAAGTTCAGATTAATCCAAGTCAAGGTCAAATTATTCCAAGTCAATTATTCCAAATTAATCCAAGTCAAGTTCAATTTAATCAATATCAAGTTCAAATTAATCCATATCAAATTCAAATTAATCGAACCCTAAGTTGAGTTTAAAATTTACACAATCACTGGTTAATTTGAGTTTTTTTGTGTTAAATATGCATCTATTGGATGTGATGAGCAAGACAGTTGTTTTTCATTTCAGCAAGGAATGCATAAAATTTCTGTAAAAAAAAACAAGCTGTCGTAAAGTGTGGTAAGTATCCAGTATCAGGAGGCAGAGTGTGATTCAGATCTTTGAGCGGTGTAAGAGATGCAAGTCAATTATGAAAACTTCGTTTTAAACTCCTCATTACATGCAGTAGTTTTAAAATTCTACATTGATGACAGTGTGCATACATTCAAATATTTATGTTCAAAAGGTAATTTTATGTTACACATACACATAGTTTCGAGGATTTTTTTACACATTTAGATATTTATGTACGTGAAATTCCACTTTATCACACATATGTATGTATGAAATCATATATTCATGCAAATACAAAAGATTCCTACCGGACGATATGTATATTTTATTTTTAAGTGGAGCAGCTTTGAAGCCGAGCGCCTCCAGCAGGTAAGTAATTACCTGTGGTGCTCACAGTAATTTACGCTGTCTGGTTGAGTAACTTGCTTGAATGTGCAGTTGACGCCGATGAAAGTGCAGGGCTGGAGGTCTGCGAAAGTCTGGTTATTGGTGCTCACGCACGCTACAATACATTTTACATCTATCGTCAGACTTCAAGAATATCGGAAACTTCCGTGCCAAGAAATCGCTTCCTCTATCCTGCCCTTTATATTACGAATATAAATCGACTAAACTTAATGTTCTTAAATCTAGCTTAAATTTAATAGGCGCGCTTGCAGTATAAAACAAACAAGCCAGCACGCCGAACTAAGGCTAGAAATTCGTACAAATCTTAACAGCTGTTCTATTATGAGAGCCAGTAAGTTATTCCCACGAAAAGAGAGTTTGCTGTAATCATGAAAATCAAACATGAGTAGTAGTCACAATTGGTAAATGAGTCAGCTGTCATCTCTGTAAAGTAAGCGATCACTGCCTTAAGACATTACAAAAACACGTAAACTTTCATGAAAACTCAGATAACAGAATTGTAAACCGCTTTGGAAATATGACTGAGACAAAGTATGAATGTTCCATGCGAAATAAGCGGAGATTTTTCCCCGGTATCACATGCTCTAAAATTTATTTTGAAAACTTGGAAAAATTTTATCCGCTCTTGTACTTGATCGACTCAAGATTTGAATGCTTCACTCTGTTTATACTTATTTAATTCTTCTTGCCGTTTGTTAACATATCTATACTGAAAGAATAACGTTAATTTCTTACAGAAAACTCATAAATACCGTGATTGAGCATCGTAAAAAGGGTAAACGTATAGAATAAAGCAAGACACGAATCTTAGATTTCCACTCATAATTACTATATGAACGATCCTTCCGAAACGCATATAATGAGAACTGATTATTGATGCGCATAGAATTCAGCATGCCCGAAATCAAAGAGGTGTTGTTCAAGGTGCTGATGGTGTGTGTGGTGCCTTGTGCTATGGCGAGTTCACATAATCATCAAAGTGTTTTAAAAAATTACCAGAAAATTTTCAAGAGTCAAAAGCCAAGCACTTCATATCCGCTAACTTTTTTTGAGGACGAAGCGTTGGAGAGACCGAAACCACATCTCGTAGCAGAAGACTACGAAAAAATTTCTGCCAATCGGAGATTTCTTCTAAAACCTAACAATGGCACTTTTTCACCAGACTCTAATTCAACTCTGATGTACAGAAACGAAGGAACTGAACTATTTACTAGGCAAAGTGAAAGACTGAGAATACCACATTCATCTAGTGAGAGTTTCAAGTACTTTGAAATGGAAAAAAATATTCCTCCTAAATCCCTTAGAATGCGGCGCCAAGCAGCTTGCATACCTTCTTATGCCATCATACACGGTAGCCGCACGAAAAGCATATTTGAGAAAGAGAATTTTCATATTATTGTCAATGCGAGAAATTTGGAAACACTGTTTAGGGTTTCTTTATTCCTGTGCTGCTCTAAAGATCAAAAACTTCAGGAAAACACGCTTAGTGTTCAACTTTCAAGATTCAGCGGTGTCCGTCTGAACAGTTGGATTATTTTTGAAGTCCGTCTCTACGTTAAGAGACGGTTTTGGCAGCGCGACTGCTGGGTTATAGAAATATGGCACAAATCAAAGAAAGAGGACACGATCACAAAACACGGTGATTCATACAATCTGAGACGAGTTGAGGTCTCTCTCATCGGCGACGTGCAATGGTACGAGGGACCACTGCCGAACTGTGCGCTGTTCCCTCCTACGACTACCACCCCCAGCACTTTTTCACTTGTCAATACCACCACAACTAACGGTCCGAATGATACAAGTAAGTACTAACCACAACAGTATTTGCAGAGTCATGAGCATTTAAAGAAATAGTCAATATATTTATAGGAGCAATACACCAGTATTAATATTTATCGAGTTCCCCTCAAGGTACTTTGTCTTAAAGATAGAATGTTATTCGATAAAGATGATTCAGTTACTGAAAGTTTCGCGTGCATCCTTGCGTTTCGTACTTTTACATCCTATCTGTTTTTGTGGTAATGTAGGAGAGACTTGAATGGAGAGATATATAACAAAATATCAAAAACAGCAAAAATGTATAGAATGAACGAGAACGTGGCAGTTTTTCTAGAGTTTAACAATAAATAACAGGGCGAGGAATAGATATTTGATGGAAAAGATTCTATTCAGCAGTATGAGAATGATTAGTTATAATTTGACGTTTCAACTTCGAAGAGGCATTCTCATGAAAATTTGATCTGAAAGAAGAAGAGATATACGTGGCGCTAATTCGATAACAGAGAGAAAAAGTAAAAACAAAATATTAAACAGTTTACGAGAGATGTGTGACATGGGTGTCGTTTAGCTGAACTTCGCGACTTATTGTAAAAATGAACTCCATAAAGAGAACGTCAATAGGGTCGGAGACGGAAGATACAATATTGAAGACATCAAGTTTCACAGAAAAATTACACTTTCTGGTAAGGACCGGATGGCTGACTGAGGAGGACTAGTGAGTGGGAGATTAGTACATAAGCTCCTTACGGCACGCTCTGCAATACGAACAGACAGCGCTTTTGTGGTCGAGCCATGTATTCAGAAGCTCACTGTGCGCAATTTTGTTGCTGTATAACAGAAGCATACTGACAGGAGTTTAATTTTGCACCAATCTCCCACTCGCTCGTCTTCAGTTGTTCTGTGAAACTATGTATTGGGTTGGCCAAAAAGTTTGTTCGTTTTTTGATTGTCATCTTTCCGACCTGCTAAAAATCGTTTTATATTCTGATTCTCTAAATCCTGTATACGGTACAACGAGCATGTTTACGTCCATGTGCAATTAGCCTCCGAGTAGAGGAGTTTTGACATTTTTACTTGCAATGGTGGACCAAGTAGAGCACTACCGATTTCTAATGCTTTTTTACTTCGGAAAGACAAGAAAACAACAGTTACTTACACAAATATATGCCCTGTGTATATGGGTCGTTTCTGTGGCTTTCTTTTCTTTTCTAAAGAAAAAAGTTTTAAATGTCAGATTATTGTCAGTAGTGTTCAGCTTAGTCCACCATTTCAAGATTTCGAATGCAAGCAAAAATGTTAGAACTTCTCTGCTTGGAGGTTTACTCGTATTACACACTGACGTAAGCATGTTCGCTGTACCGAATGTAGGATTTAGAGCATAAGAATATAAAAACAATCTTTAGGAGGTCGGAAAAATGACATCCAAAAAACGAACGAATTTTTTGGTCAACCCAGTAGAAGACTTCAATGTTGTGGTCTCCGTCACCGACTGTGTTGACCTTAGTCCATTTTCATTTTATTGTAAGAATTTCAGTTACACAATAAACAGTCAGCATATCACTCGTAAGTTGTTTTAGATTTTGATTTGTTTTTACACTTTCTATAAATTTATGTAATGTATATCCTTCCTTTTTTCTGACCTAATCTTGGTAATGATGCCTCTTTGCAGTCAAAACGTCCGTTTTCAACGACCTGTTGGGAAAACAAGTGCTAAAAAAGTGTTCAATCAGAGCACTATTCCTCGCCATGTCTTTCATGTATGGAATGATTTTGACTATACAGTATTACATGTAATTGTATAAAAAGCTATCTTTCAAATAGAAAATTTGTTAACTCTAATTAACAAATCATATAAGTGAAAGAATACTTTTTGTAGTTCCAGAGGCTTAAAATGGCTGATAAACAGTATGCCTAATTTTGTGCGTGACACAAGGTGCTACAGATGTGTTTTGAACTTAAGCTTTTTTAAATCCTTGTATCGTGTTTTTTTACATCTTAATTTTATTGTTTACTTTCAAAATCCCCAGAAACTGAGGCTCAAGCTACAATTTCGAGCAGGGTCTGGGAGATCACAGGTCCGGTCTTAACGGTCGCTCTTCTCACCATTGCTGGCTTTGCATTCTTTTTATACAGAGCAAAAAGTAAGCCATATACCATAAAATAGTCCTTAGTAATGCATAAAAGGTTTCTCTCAGGAAAGTTATTTGCTTGAACTGCAAATTGCAATTTGTAAGCCATTATTAATGGTTCATAACTTTTTTTTCACACTGGTCCACTTGAATAAAAATACTAAAACCGCGGTTATTTTCATGCCCACCTGCGACATCTTTTGTCGCTCCAAATATTAACCTCATAATAGAGCAATTTTTCTTATTGAATTCGCATACACGGTCATTTCAACTTTCACCAGAGATCCGGCTAATACTGCACAAAATTTCATTTAAAATCAACAAGAGCCTTTCAACAATTTTCTAGTAAGATGTAGTATTCTCACGGCAGTTAAAAGAGAAGACATCGATCGCAAATATCAGATTCCAACCATAATATTTGCGCGCTTCGATAATATCGTTGACTCCATTAACCGAATACCCCAATTCCAAAATTCCTTTATTTTCTTTCGGGATCTATGTCTCTCGTGTACTAGTCTCACTAAGATCAAAGAACTTACCATGGTCAAGCATTCATTTTCGCGTATTCATGTAGTAAATGTCTATTGTGGTCAGCAATTGTACAGGGCGTAAAATTTGTGCAGAAATTTGGTTTCAATTAAGTTCTCTTATAACTTATGGTGGAACTCATGTTGATGCTTACAATGAAATCCGCGCATGGATTTGTACGAGATGTAGTAAACGCACTGTTTTCTACAACAAATCCCAAAACAAGGCGTACTCAGAGAATCCCTATTTCACATAGCTCCGATTTCAAACCTTTCGGAGCCTCAATACAAAATCGAACTCTCCAACAATTAAGGAAAACAGAAAGATGAATTGGAAAATATTGTAACAGCTCTCTTCAACAACGTTTCTGGCAACGACCTCAACTATTGCACGTCTGATGATGATGAACATTCTTCACATTCCATCTATGACTCTTATAATTATGCAGTACACACAAGACTGGGTTTCATTGGTATCCTATGTTACAATTATAGGGCGTGACATACTCTTCTCATTCCTAAGTCATCGAGATCCAACTACTCACATGGTAACAGCAAATAAACGTGAAACGTGAAATGGTCTCGAGATCTTGATCACCAAGAAAATGCAGATATCCAACACATCCCTCACGTCTCTGACGGTCCCTTTATCAGGAATCGCAACAACGTGCGCAATCATTGCCACGAAAATAAAATACCGTAAAATTTCTGCCTCCTGCTAGACACCCTCATGACGACCGAATTCTAAGGAAAAATAAGGTCTCACGTGACATTTGTGCGAACATTAACATTATTATTGATACATTTGAACGATCATCCAGAAAAAAGATCGGCTTTTAACCTAAAGCCGATGGACACAGGCACCTTTGTACATTAACACACCAATTTAAGTCAAAGCACTACAATGCTCTTATCTATGCTAAGGCAAAAATACTCGGCTCACATCATCGTCGTAGCTTTCATGATAAATTAGATGACATCAAAATTGGGTACAAAAAGGTATTACCCTTTCATTAATTTCCGGAATATGTTTCGATTCACGAACCTAGAGCCTTTTTTAGTATTCTAGATTATATGGGTCATACGGCTATGATGGCGTTAAAAGAAACAGAGGTCAAGAATGAGGTCTTGAAACAGATTCTAGCAAGTAAATTTTTTTGAGCTACGTATAATAATGGTTTGGCTCAAAATACAAATAAATAAATCTATCTTTTTCGGCAGCCTTAGAGTCACCCCAAGTACTCCTACGTCCAACATGTGAGATTTGCTAAAGAGACATTAAAAAAAATTTCAGCTTTTAAAAAGTCAATTTTCCCATTGAAAGGGCAAACCAACGTTAAAATATTAATGTTCAATAACTTACGTTTTGAGATATATGTACTCGTATCTCATCAACGCTAAAGATAATAGAAAGACAAACCTGAATATTATTTAATACACATTATAGAACACACTTCTATTTGTATATATAATTATTTTATGCAAATGTATGAAAGATTTTTCAATTTATGATTTCTATTTATTTTGCACAGGTGTATATTTATTGAACTACAAAAGGGCACTCCTTTAAACGTGACTAGAATGTGTACAAGAAGATTCTCATTTTATATTCAATGGTAAAATTTACAAGTAAATTGATGGACTAGCAACGTCCATCCTCTCTCCTCTCTTAGCTAGTTCTTTTTTGGCTCATTTGGAGCACAATTTTCTAAACAAATGCTCCACAAAATTCAAATCGGAGTATTTTCGGCGGGATTTAGAGGACACATTTGTACGCTTTAGTTCATTCGAAGAAGTCATAAATTTTTTCAATTTAAGTGATACATTTCAAAAAACATCAAGCTCACAATGGAGGAAGGATAAAATTAACATGTTCTATATGTGGATGTTCTAGTAAAGAAAATTCAACTCTAAATTTGAACATTTAGTTGCATTTACTGTATTTACTGGTCTATGTGCGAATTCTTTTCATTGCATACTTCGAGGATGCTTCAATGCAATTCACAGGGTTTATCGTCTCTCAAGCATGTATCGTATTTTTCACGTAATAGTTATTTATTTTTATTTTACAGA
Organism: Platorchestia sp. MABIK; assembly: GCA_014220935.1. Classification (NCBI taxonomy): domain Eukaryota; kingdom Metazoa; phylum Arthropoda; class Malacostraca; order Amphipoda; family Talitridae; genus Platorchestia; species Platorchestia sp. MABIK. The sequence continues at coordinate 39,554 of JACJUY010001778.1, forward strand.
TAATGTTTATTTTAACTAATTCAACGGTAAAGCATAAATAACCGAAGTTCATTGACAATAATGGGGTTGAGAAGTTAATAAATTCCCAAGTTTTTCTCCTTCTTCTCATTCTAACAGTTTCGAAGGAAAAGTATACCTTGAATCACCATTCGTATAGGCTATCTAACTCTGAGCTAAAGAAGAAGTTTCTACCGCCGGTCTTTGCATTTTTTACTCCTGTTGATGTTCAAGTGAAGTCGTTTAAGATTGCTTCGTATTTTAATAGGAAAGAACGTATGAATGAGTGCTTCAAAAGTGGGTTATGTCTATGTATACATGTATGATTCTTGCTTGCAATTCTAAATCGGCAGCACCATGCTTCAACAGTTTATTCGCCATGTCAGGCACCCTGGTATACAGAACATACTGTATTCCATATACCGTGATCAACACCCTGGCATCTCTCATGGGACCGGCTGCGCATGCGCTGCTCCTCCTCATTCCGCCATTCATGGCCATTGTGGTACATTGAATAACCCATTGAAAGATTCAAATTTTGAAATTGTTTTTGCACACTCAAAGAACAAAAACTTCGCATACTGGACTCATTGTCTATATTTATGCATAAAAAGCAATCGATCAGTGGTGAAATGGTATGGAAATTCAATTTTAGTTGAATTGTGTGTGCTTGAGTGATGCTTTTTAATTCAATTGTGCTTCTTAATTCAATTGTATGTGTATGTGTGAGTGTTGTGTGTTTGAATGATCTTGTCCGTATTTTCGGTATTTTTGAGCAATGAATTGGTCTTTTCATGTTTATAGTATGGTATTTTACCATCTATGATTCAAATAAAGCGTATATGATAAATATACAGGTTGGCCGTACTGTATTTTTAGCGCTTATGGTGAGACTTATAGATCTCGAAACGTATGCTGTGTAAGCGTCATAAATTGTCTTATGGTTCTTCTCTTTCTCTTGAAAACCACATGTCCTAGATATCGTTTAATTAGTGGTAAAAATCATTTACGTAAAATATTGTACAAGCGCAACCTATCTCAAAAGGTCCGGACACCAACTCGCATTGCTAAATTTTGTAGAACTCTTCTCGATCTCGTATCGCATATAATCACAAAGAAATGCTCATCACAACAATTTCACCCTCATTTTCCGATCATAATTTTACGGAATGCGACATCAAAATTTCAATCAAGAAATGGAAACATGTTTAGATGACCTATCGTTAGAAGAGTCAACATTCATTGAAACTATTTCAAAGTAAAAAACTGAATAGGTCCGTCAAATTCCAGAGCACAACGTAATCCCTCAATTTCGACATATAAGTTTGAATTTTCGTTGAAAGTGTCAAAGCAGTCTTACACGAATGTGAACTATACATGGAAAAACATAACAAAAACATTGTTATCCAAACACTGTCTGAATAACTAAAGGAATTGAAGAGCTTAGTAGAACAAAGAAGCCTTACTTGTGTGACTACTAAATCAAATAACACTCTACGAAAGAAGTAAGCAGCAGCAGCATAAAGTTCTGTATGAAAAATCAGTGAAGCAAAACACTTGTTTTGCCAAAAGACACATATTGACGGTAAAAAACAAAAATTGAATGTAGGAAATCCTTAGTAAATTAACGCAATGTAAAAATTCCAACCGCTGCAGTAATTTTGAAACCTTTCAATAACAGACACGTACTTCATTACTTTCTTTTCCCTGGTACTGTGGGCGGGGGAACTTTCGTTGAATGATCATTTGTCATTCTCATTCGTCAAATGGAGACCACATTCAGTAAATTTACCAGCGAGAAGAAAAAATTGTACTCAATGAAAACACGAAAGCAGTCGGATTTGAAGGTATTAACCTGGAAAATATTAAAGACAGATTTCTTGATCGAACACCAAGCTTCGTTAGATAACTTATACATTCAGATCTCATAATAAATTATCCGATTAATGGAAATACTCCAAAATTTAACCCTTTCGTGAAACTCGTGTTGTTGATGTCGTTACGACGTGTCGTAATCAGTCCGTTAGAGCAACAGAAAAGAAATTTCTGTTCTTACTGAACTGCGGCGGCCCCGTTAGGAAAACGTACAATTGTCTACGACGTACGTTCCAGCTAGGGCTTTTCAGAGAATCCCTGATTCGTCGAACTAGACAGTTGTCTTCCTTTGTGACAAAACTATATTGTATAGTTTGTCCAAAGGTGATCCCTTCAGCCCCTTATTAAAATTAGTGTCTTTTTAGACTAAAGCCTGCGAATCTGAGATCTCTGGTGATAAATTTCATTGCAATGCTCCTTAAATACACGAATATATTTCAGTAACGACAGTGATCTATTTCTTTTTGTAAAAATAGCGCGTATAAACATGCACAATTGTATAATACAGCAAATACATGTAAAATATTTGTGCAACTTAGCTTGGCAACCGAACTAATGTTCTAGCTAAAGTAAATGCAAGTAAATGTCCACTAGCGTAGACACATTGAGTTGATGAGTTATCTCATCTATTTTTCATTATGCCACAGGCAAAATTATTTGAAGAAAAACATTTACTCCTCTTTCTGTATTTAGGTGTAACCATTGAATAATGAATTCGACAACCAAATGCGTTGCCTGACATTCATAATAATTAAATTCAAAACATCATCTAGCAGAACATTGGTGAGAGATACAATCACGTCCGAACACACAGGTCTAGAAATAATGATGGAATTTTCCTTTGCAATTGCAAGTATTTGAAGTGTGCCACAAAAACCAAAACAGTTTGTGATGTGAGCTGGAGACTCAATGGCAAAAAAGACGCTAGTTCTTTTACCAAACATTATATGCTTACAGAACTGGCAGTTGAAATGACGGGCCGTAGAGGACAACTGCGCTTGTAAATTTTTGGAACATCAGAAAAATAAAAAGGGGATCGTTAGTTCGAAAAATTATCAACGAATTTTAAATTTGGGAATTTTAGATCTGTTCTATTCAATTTGAATGTAAAAATTGAATTAACAGAGCTTAGGGAATCTTTAGATGGTTGTACATAAGTTCTCAATACGCGCGAAAGAGCATCAACGTTATGTGCAGTATGTTTAACGGGCTAAGGGTAAAGCAATATTTTTACAAGTTCTGAAATTCAATCCATGATTAGGTTGGGTTCCAGAAATAACTTTAAGTATAGTGATAGATTTACAGTAAACGCACTGTTGTTGAATCATTGTTAATTGACCAGCAATTAATTTAAATATACGATGTGACATGTGCATATACATACTACGGAGAGAGCGACCGAAGAAATTATTCCAAAGTCCAGGAGCCATACATTAAAAAATGTTCAAAATTTTGCAGCTTGACTCTCTTTTCCATGTTTTTTTTCACTCCTCCAGATTTTGAGAACTGCCTAAAGAGGATTGCAGTTTGCGATTGAAATGTAGTGTTTTGTAGACCTGACAATTCATTATGGTTGTTTTCTCAGAATGGCCCTATGATGTGTATAATGTCGTATTCACTAACGTATGATCCTCGTTTTGAAACATTTAAAAAGTTAACATTTTTCATTTTACGTATCACTTGATTGGAAATAAACTATCTTTATTTCATATTTTCAACAGTTTGAACAGATTGAATATACATTGGTTTTGTTAAATTTGCACTTTAGTTGTAGGCTAATTCTTACCTAATTGTGCAAACATCAACGAAAGTAAACTTCAGTTTACATTAAGTAAACTGAAAAACGTGTGAAGCTAACTTGTATATAACATTCAGTAAAACTCGATTGTCATTCGGTATGAAAATGTTAACAGATTTGATATGTTATTTTGATTTTCAGAATTGCAGTCGCAAGAAAAACTCTCGAAAAACTTTGGAAAATGTGGGCGCTCGAACGATGAGTTAGCAGGACAAGACTACCCATTACGGTGGAATAGAGATCTCAACTTACAGCACAAAGGTATACCCTCCAACCCTGGAAGAGAGAACCCATCAATGAATCCATTAACAGGCCAACACCTGAACAATGCACTCGCAATACATCATCTTCAATTCCAAAAGTCTATGTCCTCCCTTGAGAACCGCACTGCAGGCAGAGAAAGAATTATCTTCTTCCATAATTCGCCTGGTGTGCCTAACCTGAGACCCGAAAGCCCCTTCATAGGCCGGCCTTTCCATGGACCAATCTACGAGCCCTTCGAGTCTGAAAACTTGTACTACGAGGTGACGGAATGCAAGACGCCGGTGCCTACGGTTCCTCCGAAAGCTTACCTCCAGTTTGACAAAAGCGGTGAACCCATGTCATAAATTCGAAAACTTGAAAGGGTTGAATGTATGAGAGTTGTCGTGCAATTAAAATTAGGTCATTTGGATAAAAAGTTAAACTTACCTGTTCCTTTCAAGAAGGTAGTCGCGGTCATGAGAAGATAAGTCTGCGAATACGCTATCTCAAATTCGTCATATCAATTTATCTAATTAGTATTGTGTCATAGTTTATCGTAATAGATGATAGATGAATTAGAATCCCAATTTTAGGATCGTTGCTTTCGAAGCCGAAGTCAACTTCCAACGATTACATTTTCTAACGTTATTACAACATCACAGTAACTGTTGGTGAATGTAACTACACGAAGCTCTTCCATATTTTATCCTTTTGTCCTTGTATTTTACATAAAAATAGGCTGAGCGGCTTTCAATGCATACCATTCACATAACATGTAAACTTTAGTCACTATTTTTTACGCTGAACGCTAGTATTAGAATAATTGTTTCATCTATACCGAAATCAAGTGTTTGAAACACAAGTAGGTGCATGGAACTTTTGCATGTCAATATGTTCGTACCAATCAGGATGATTGTAACATTTGCAAAACTTTGTGATATTAATTTAAACTTTAGAAGAAAAATTAGATTTTTGCGGATGATATACAGTACATCATAGTATCATATACTATGCTATTATAGACCAAAGCTCGAGAACGCTATGGGAGAGACGCTATGTAGTTTGTTGAAATTCTCCCGTAGTGACATTCGATTGTGTCCTATAATTTTTAAACAAAGTTACAAACTGCAAACCCACGTAATTCAATAACATTCAGCGACAAATTTCGATTGAGTATCAACAATTTAACGTCGGTTGGAATTTAAAAATAATTTTCAACTTCATCTATGGTAATAATTTCGATTTAAGTTAATTAATCATTAGAAAGACGTTCAAAGACAATCTTAAAATTTTTTAATATTTGAGGAACTTTTTCATTTACATTAGAGTAATGTAATATTTTTTACAGACATATTTTATTAACGAGTCGGTAGGTCACTGTATTTTATTTACAGCTCTCGTGTATGAATATGAATAAATTTATAGAATTTTTTCATCGCCAACAGATTTTGACTAGCACGGCATGACGTAATTGAGTGTATCAGTGATACTGTTAAGTATTAGCTGAAAACGTTGAAATTCCATGTCAATAATTTTGCAATCGAATTTTAACGTATTATATAAATTATGAAGTTTTGCGGTCAAAGATTATCACCTGATGATGGCTTTGGCTTATATATATTATGAACGCAAAAGTTATCATAGAAGCTTTACTTAGAATTCGATACATTATTTAGAAGTTACGACTAAAACGAAGAAAAGTTTTCTTACAGTGATGTTAATGTTTGTCAACAAGTAACAATTTTTTTGGACTATTCTGTTACCATGTTTGTCTTGTTTATGTGCCAGTTCTTTAACTTTTGTGTCCTGTCAACGGACGCTTATAATTGATGTGTAATTGTCTATGACTGAACGTTGAGGGAGATATAAGCCAACTCTGTCGGAAGTATGCCCCTGCCTCTTGTTTATCGTCACGGCATGGGACAGTCTCACTGGTGATTGCCTTCTCCCCGGAGTAAACAGGATGTTCGCCTCATTTGGTCGAGCTTCTGCCTGGAAGTCAAAGCGCGAATACTTATCAAATAGTCCCCTATATGAGTTGCTTCAATTTACTGTGATGCAAGCGTAAATATCGATCATGTTACCACTGCATGAAGCATTTAGAATGCATGCATGCTTAGGTTATGATGCATTATTGTTGGTTGTGGCTGTAATTGTAGTCTACGTCGCAGCATCCCAAAGGGCTGAAGGGCCCAAAGGGGTGAATTCAGGATTTCAGTTGGGCATTCTTCTGCCTTTGTCGGCTCAACGGTGATGACTTCATCTGTGCTAGTAGTGGACCGAAGGTCTGTTCATCAACATACGCGAATGCGAATATATTGTTTTGATATTTGCGAATGCGAATGTTTACTCAATATTACATATCTCAAGTAATTTGACATTTTATTCGCATTTTATTTGAAGTTTGGAGCCCTGGGACGTAGACTATTCCGCTTTATTGTTTCAGAGTAAGAGTTTAGTCAATTGTTAGAATCCGTTAAATTTTTTATGTTTCCAGGATTCGGGACGAGGTCTCACTCTTTCGACTTACATGCATCCCATCAACCTCCCGGGATACAAACCCTAGTTCTCAGGTTTATGTTATGAATAAAATGAATTATTTTAAATTTCGTTGAACGATTCTACTTCAATTTACTCCCGCAATATTGTAGACTATTTACTTCTGTACTGTACTTAAATAAGATGCTAAGATATGAGTTTCTACTACAACGTCTGTGTAATTCTTCATTTCATACATCATGTCTCCCTCAATTTCCTCTCCCTTATAAGCTGATATTAATGTCAATACGTCGATAACATAGCATGAAACTAAATGCAGAATAAAGCAGTCAGAAGTAATCGCTAGTTTGAATTTACCTAATATTGGAAATTATAAATGCTTTCGAGGAACGTTACTCTTCACTGTAAAGTTCGTAAGCAATCAGCTATCATCATTGTGGATAACAACAACTCCATTGCTTCTAAGCCTAACTTGAGCAGTGTGATCAAATTATATATGTTATTATGTGGCTTATTTTATGAGACATGAAGATAACACTTTTCACTTACTATGTAATTCACAGTTTGTGGCGTATTTGGTTTGCTCGTCCTCATAAGTCTTCTTTTATACGGAGCACCCCACAGTTATTCGAAATTTATCCTGAAACAAAAATAAACGGACCATAAGAAGAAAGAACCTGCGGATGAACAATTTATTTATGAACAGCTTCCAGGAATAAATTATTGCTCTACTTGAAATACCCCTGTCACTTTTGATGGCTCAGGTGCGCTAGTGGGATTGTACTTCTCAACTATAAGCTATAATGAATAAATTAGCAACCAGTCGCAAGATGATTGCATTGCATGAATTGCATATTTTCAAAACAAAGCTTAACACAAGGAGGTGCAAGCCAGTCAGCTTATGACACGCAGAAAAATCAGAAGTGAGAAAAATGATGTATTTCTTATGAATGATTACTAAATTGCATAACCACATGCAGGTACTCAAATTTTTGCCCGCCTAGAATATATCAGAGATACGAATAGATTGGCCAATAAACAATGAAAGTCAGACTACCTTAATGAACATTTAAAACGTCTGATTTAGTCCCTATTAACCTTATCTTTAGAGGATAAAAAGCTCTACAATTAAGAGTTGAACTTTAAATTATGCGCACTAATAACTTGAAAATTATCTCATCCAATAGCTAAATGCCTAAAACTCAATGTAATACTTGTCGTCTTTGACACTGTTCTCTCAATGTTCCGCAGCCGAATTTGGGCGAGCAGCTTCGTAGATTTAGAGAGACGGAGCCTATATAGAGTGATAGATGGGATGTACATATGTATGTGTGTGCACACATTATACCACATATGACGTGTATTTATAAATGATACAGATATTCCACACTTAACATCGAAGAAAAACTGCGCTCTTTTGCGTCTAAAGGTACGTGAAATAGCAATTTTTAAAATTGCTTGAAACATTTGAATATAAATTGCTTAAAAGCAAATGAATATGATATTGATTGGAAAGTAGAACAGGCTAAAAAGTGCTTAAAGGGACTGACTCACTTTTGGATGAACTTTTTCCCCATTGGGTAGATTAATCTGAAAATCGCACCGCATATGTGAAATTTGATTTAAAATCTTTTTGCTCGCACATACTTTTCCTATTTTTGCATAGAAAACGATTCATTTTGAAAAGAAAGCTTTTAGAGGGTACATTTCAAAATGTCTTGAAAGCCAAACCAATTGATTTTAAAAGTTGCTTTTAGTGTCATTGCACTCAGAAAACAATTTTCTTCTACAATCTCTGTTTTTTCAAATTTTAATTTGTTGTTACTGACATTTTGTTACTGACAAAAAACAATATTCTAAAATCTCCATTGAAAAAAAAATTTGAAATGTTGTTACTGACATTTTAGGAATTTTCTAAAAATTCAAAGAAAATCGATATTTTCCGATATTAAAACTATGAAAGAAATAAAAACCTGAATTGAAAATGTTTTTAATAGAGATTGTAGTAAATATGATTACTAATAAAATTATCCCTTCACCAAGTCGCTACGTCAATAAACATGAGCTGCAAGGGTTCTAAAAATATTAAATGAAAATATCGACCTTTAACATACGAGTATACTTACGTTTTCTGAAAACATATGTGGAAAATGTTGATCCAGCATTTGACTGACCCGCCAATTACCAATAGAGTGCGCTTTGAACCAAGTGGCTATGTCAATAAACGTCGAAGATATTCCAAATTGTAATTTACAATTCATCACATATATGTACATATATATATATAATTTTGCACCTATGAAAGTGAAATATTGGTTTTGTTTTCCCTCTTGGGCAGATTTATCTGAAAATTGGACCACATGTATAAATTAAGATTTAAAACGTTTATCCCTACAAATTTTTCGAATTTTTGCAAAGAAAACGAGTTGTTCTAAAAAGAAAGGCTTTATGGGGCACTTCTGAAAACGTCTTGGAAGCCAAAACAATTGGTTTTAAAAATTGCTTTCAGTGTCATTGCACTCAGAAAACAATATTCTACTACAATCTTTACATTTTTTAAATTTAAATTTTTTGTTACTGACATTTTAGGGATTTTTGAAAAGAAAAACAAAAAAAAATTTTTTACAATTTAAAAAATTATACGAAAATACGAAAATTTGATTGGCATTTATGGATCTAGAGAAGGCGTATGACAGAGTGGACCGTGAGGCTCTGTGGCAAGTTGTGAGCTTGTATGGAGTGGGTGGGAGACTGTTGAATGCGATCAAGAGTTTCTACATTGACAGCAGAGCGTGTGTGAGAGTAGGGAATGAGGTGAGTGAGTGGTTCCCAGTTATGACAGGTGTGAGATAGTGATGTGTGATGTCGCCGTGGTTGTTTAATTTGTTTATGGATGGTGTGGTGAGGAGAGTGAATGCCAGAGTGTTGGGAAAAGGTGCGCAGTTGGTGGGACGAAATGGTGTGTATTGGGAAGTGTGTCAGCTGATGTTTGCAGATGATACAGCGCTTGTGGCTGATTCAGAGGAAAAACTGAGGAGACTGGTTGCAGAGTTTGGTAGAGTGTGCGAAAAGCGTAAACTGAGGATAAATGTGAATAAAAGCAAGGTGATGAGATGTTCAAGAGGTGGAGTGTTTGGAACTTTGGATGTGAGGATGAATGGTGAAGTGTGAAGAGGTAGAGCATTTTAGGTACCTCGGGTCGGATGTGGCTGTTAAGGATTGTATGGAAGTAGAAGTGAGACTTCGAGTGAGTGAAGGCTGTGAGACATTGGGTGCAATGAGGAAAGTTTTTGAATGCAGGAGTTTGAGTATGAATGCTAAGAGGGGACTGTATGAAAGTTTGATTGTGCCAGTTTTGTTCTATGGAGCAGAGTCCTTGGGTTTGAGAGTAGCTGAGAGGAGGAAGATGGATGTGTTTGAGATGAGGTGTTTGAGGAGCATGTATGGAGGGACAAGAAGAGATAGGATGAGGAATGAGTTGGTTAGGGGGCAGACGGGGTTATCAAAAAGCTGAGCAGGCGAGTGGATAAAAGAGTGCTTGGATGGTTTGGGCATGTTGAAAGAATGAATTTTAAGCGGCTGGTGAAAAAGATTTATATGTCGGAAGTGAGTGGTATTAGAGTGCGAGGTAGACCACGGATGAGTTGGATGGATGGGGTGAAGCGTTCTTGTATGAAAGGGGTCTGACTGTGGATGGGGCGAGAGGGATGACTGCGGACAGAAGTGAGTGGGGGCAGTACATAACAAGGTAATTTTATTTTTGACGCTGTACTGGGAGCTTGCCCGCGTGTGATGGGGTTGACCTGTCCTGTGCGCGGGGAGGGGCTGCACTCAATGAAGCGGTCGGGGTAAACCAGCTATGGCTGTCGGGCCTGACTGTGGAAGGTGGTTGTGCTGGGCTGCTGCTGATCCTGGCAGTTCTGGTGCGGCCAGTGCTGCCTCTCTCGCATCCTAGTGACTAAGTGTGATGATGTTGGCCTGCTGTCGGCTACCCTCCCATAGGGAGGAGAGGCCTGATATATGTATGTATGTAAAAAATTATAAAAAACAAAGCCCTATATTAAAAATATGGTAATCCAGATTATAATAAACGTAATTACGAATAAATTGAGCCTAAAACCAAGTCACTACGTACGTTAATAAACATGAGCTGCAAGGGCCCTATCAACATGACAAAAAATTCCGCAGGGGAGAGCAGGAAAAAGTAGCCTTTCCTCCCACCTCGACAGCTGGTGGGTAGCTGACGAGTCTTCTCAAGTGATGAGCTCTGGTTGGCTAATTGCTAAATAGTTTTGACCTGTAAAAACGTCGCTTTTAACAGTGCTTCGCAAGCACTGGCTGATTTCTGGCCAATAATGAAGCTTCCCGGATGCAACGCAGTCAATAACTACGCAACCTCCCGAACCATTTGGTCTAAGATCATGAAATTTAAAACGAAGCACAACGAAGTCTTAGCGCACGTATTTGAGCAAAAAAAACAAAAAGGGATTTTTTTTCGTATAAATGTGAGTCCGTCCCCTTAAATAAACATAAAGTTGCGACAGAAATTGAGTAAAACCAGAATAAGATTTACAATAGTCTCGCTACAGGTGAGAGTCTACCTTCAAAATGCATGTGCTCAGCCGGAACAACTATTTACTTCCTCTACACGACTGAAGAAACGAAAAAATCAGACGGAAGTTCGGAGCGTTACTGCATATGTTTCATTCGTGGAGTTTGATAGGTCTCATTATCATGAATTTTCATTGATTGGAATATATCGTATATGCAGGGGTGAAAAACATTGTATTTAAATTCAGTCCACTTCTTTTTAGAGGAGTTATCTTGGGTTATATTAGGTTCTACGCTCCTTTGATTGTTATTTACAGTTAATTGAAAACTAACTATTTATGCTATTTCAAGCTCTTCACGTGTTAAAATAAAAATGAAATTACTCAACATTTTTTCACGGCATCATGTCATTTTAATCGTTAAAACTTTTACTACTATTTCTCACTCTGTCTATCCTGACTGTACTTTTCGATATTCCTGCTCCTCTTTCTTATTGGCCTAAGCCCCTATTTAGAGTTGCTTCGAACAAGAGGGATATGTTAGAGGTGAGTGGATTATTAATCTATGTGTGTGTTGCTTTGTCTTTTGGTGATTTATTGATTTTATTGCTATGCTAATTGGATAGGTTATTATTTGGTTATGCACCACTAATATTTCTGCAATGCTAGGCAAGAATATTACAATTCTTTGCCTCTGTCAATCTATAAAATGTAACGTTTCGTTGAAACTATCATCTTTAGGTAGAAAAAATAAAGTAGATAAAGTTTTTATACGGTCACATTGATAACAAAATGTCAATCAATTGTTCAAGTAAAAGCAGACCCAGTAAAAATACAAGAAATCACATTGTAAGACGACAAAATAAAAATAATTTTTGTGCTGTAGGAATATCAATCACCAGCAGACTAGCTAATATGGCAAAGCAGTTACATGTTCATTGTACCAGGAACTCAGGCGAATCACATTGGCCTTCCAATGTTATATTTTGTGTTTTTACTGGGTCTGATTTTGCTTGAACAATTGATTGACATTTTTATCAATGTGACTGTATAAAAATATAATCTACTTCAATTTTTCAGCCTGAAAATGATGATAATTTCATCGAATCGTTGTATTTTATAGATTGACAGAGGTATAGAATTTTAACGATTGACCTGGAGTAGTAAAAGATGTTGAGTGATTTTCTTTTTATTTAAACACGTGAAGAACTTGAAATATTTCATCGTATTGATTCTATTTACATTTGCTGTAAAGAGTGCATAGGAGTGCTTTAGAGTGCTTTATTTACGACTATGGTGGTGCTCTGGCTTATGAGCCCATCAGCTTAGTACTGTCTCCGGTTACAAGGAAACCGAGCACTAAATAGGATCACGAATGCAATTGTTCGCGAGTAAGCAAGTTATGTTGAACAATAATTTTTGATTAGTCGAAAATCAAATCACTAATGCTGGTACTTTTTAGCATGATAACTTCAAGTTCGTTACGTGATAAGCATATAATTATTATTATCAGAAAATTAATTTACTCGTTTCTTTAAGAGATTATAGCCACGACAAAGATGATATCAAGAGAGCAAAGAGAAGAGATAATTTAGTACGGACTCTAGAAAACGGAACACACGCACAAGGAAGTTCCCGCACAGGATACCCTGGGCATAGAAACAGCAAGTTAGAAAGGAAGAGGAAGAAAAGACAAAAAAGAGATCGGGAAGAAGGCGTGAACATGAAAAGAAGCACAGTGAGCATGAAAGATGGCAGGCCTGAAGACCTGTATAAAGCTGTGGGATACCTCAGTATTCCCTGGGGGCGCCGGTCCCCATAGCAGAGAAGAGACTAATCTAACTAACCTACGCAAGCCTAGTGCCTTTCTTATGCCTCCTGATGGGGACTTAGATGTTCATTCTGGTTAGTGCGCGCCATATTCTTAGGAATAAAAGACTGAGCCTTAAATTTATTTGTTTTAATAATCAGCAACATTGATCATCACTGTACAATTGCGCAGGCTCATGTCTCAGTGTGAAGGCTATGTCGTTCAAAGCATTTCTGTTCAACGTTTGAACACTTTCGTTTTCGTTAGTCGGAATAGTATTCGGGTTTGCATGTTTTTTTTCAAGCTTATAGCAAAATAAGAGAATACATGAGATAATTAGACAACTGTGTCTTGCGCAATATTTTATCATTTTGATGCGTCATGAAAAAGTTTAATAAATTTTTGAAATCCTTAAGATTTCTAGCACCAATTGAAAATTTAGAAATATGTTGCAAAAAAATAAATTAGGAAAAGATGCCTGTTAAACTGGCAACTCTTACGCTGTCAACTCACACTGTCAAAGGGTAGACTTCGTTGGAAGGTGTTGATATTACGAGAGGCATACAGAAACATTATTCATCTCTTAGCTGTACTCTACGACGCCCAACCGGCTGTGAGTATAGGCAATGTAAAGTTCATTGAGCTCTTCGGGAGATGAAAAGGGTACACTTGAGCAAGTACGTGTTCAAGTCTGTAGGCGGTACATCTCAAACGTAGGCTGTTCGATTTCAATGATTTATAATATTATCAGACTTCGCAATTGGGTAATTTGTGCAGTAGCAGGATAAACCACTGATGGCTGAGGAAATCCAAATCTCGCAATTGGCACTAAAGAGTATATGAAACATGCCGGCAGGAGTTTCAGAACTAATCAGTTACTTTCCACACCTTCCCACTCCTCAGTCCGCTCTCATGCAGAGAAGTGTGACATTCCTGTTAGATTAGGTGATTTTAGAGTAATTTCCACTGCATCAAACCAAATAAACCTCCGCATTTTAGAATCTCTCCACATTTTGAAAGAAAAACCTGTTTTAAATGATATGCAATCTGCCTTTCCTCTACTACTAACGTAATTTTAATACTGAACATTTTAATTTAGTTCCGTTCATGTTGTTTTTTGTTTGTTTGTTTTTGCTTTCTTCTTTCGTGATTGGTGTAAATTTGAATTTTGACTAGTTTTTTCTACTTGTTTTCAGGTTGATAATGACCCTGGAGGTCGAAACGTTCAGATAAATTTTTATTCAATGACTTTCCTAAATAAATAATGAGATTTAAGACGTGTATCTTGGCACTTTTATTTATAATTCGTATATGAAACAGTGACGCACCGAGTGACTTTCTCAGGACAGAGAATCAAAACAGAGTACAAGCAGTTACACGAGAAAAACAGTGCTGGTAAGATGTACGGAAAATCACTTTTAAATTACCGTCGCGAATACTCTAACTGTACACGGCACAGTGATGGGACGCCACAGGGCGCACTTATAATACGAAATGGGACTATCAAAATCTATTAAATATCGCAAGTAGAGTGCTAACAGTACTTAGATCATTTCAGCTGAAGTTGAGAAGGCAATTTCAGTGAAATTTAATTAAATCTGATCGTTACTTCGTGACAAGTTGAATAGCAACTTGAAGTTGTAAGACACAATTTAAGGTTTGGTGTGACCATGTGAAATATACGCAAATATTAAGAAAAATTAAGTGTGATATATTTGTAAACAAATATAGGGTACATTTTGAAAACGCTGATAGTAATCTTAATAATTTTTCCGGCGCTTATAGGAATATTTAATTTGTTGACAAAACAATTTTAGTAATTAAGGCATAGTGCCGGAAAACGCACAGCGATGTGAATATTTTGTTCAAATTTACTCAAAATGCATGACATAATATTGAATAAAAAATTGAACTTACTTGTCAGTTACTTGTCAACTTACATCAGGCGAATGAATTTATTGCACGTCAACTCTCCTATTGGCTCGGATTCTATTTTTGTAAGTAGTCCTTCGACGTCACGATTGCTGAAATGGGTAATTTGACAAACATTCTTAGCTTGTTTGATGTTGCCTGATTTATGTGTTTTTATAAAAGTAATCAGTTAATCTTAACTTTATTTTTGGTAGTGGTGCTTTAGTAGTGATCAAATTGAGCGCTTATTGAATTTTGCCGTCAGTTGATCCTACATTTGTATGCGATTATTGTTTTTATTGTGTATTTTGTTGAGTATATGTCGTTGGAAGATATAGACGTGATAATCCCGCATTGTGAAAGTAATTGTCGCAGAGGAAATAAGCAAGAGTTGACAAAATAAAATAACCGTGGAGTGTAAGTAACCGGTATGCAAATTAACTCGGTAAGTATCACTAACCATTTTATTTCTAGGTTCTTTACGGCATGTGGGTGTATAAGTTTTCATGTTTTTTAATTTGTTTCGATTGTTGGTATATTTTACCGTGAGAGGTAAGCCAATTATTCCTCCCAACGAGGCTGGGTGCTAGCACACCCAAGTCCTGTGACAACTGTAACAGATATTAATACTTTCATTGTGACATCACCAATTTGACATAGGCCCCATTATTATTGAGAACTTTTTAAAATCAATGTGTTAACTTTTTTATCCACCATTTGGAAATATACATTTTATTTCTTCATTTTAACTACGATCAGTGTAGTACTTACCATTATCTTCTACAGTTATCTTTTTTACCAGTTGTCTTGATCACTGTCACTTCATTATCATTTACGTTCATCTTCAATATCAACCTCATTAAACAGACATAAAGGAAAATTACGGACTCATTTCAAGTAAAAAAACTTTCACAACTCAGAACATTTCTTCAAGCTATAAAGTAGCACCCCTTCCCCATCCTCCTTCCACTGTGGGTGCATTTAAAGACAAGGCCCGTGTTTACGTGACCTGCTGACAGCCTCACGTGACCTGAAAGCCTAAGGAGCTCTGAATAAACTCCTGCTGCAATACTAGGCTGGCGCAGCGACTCTCTGCTCTAAACGTTGGGCTTGGTTGGGCGTGGTTGCCCAGCCCCAAATATCGGGCTTGATGGAGCGTGACTGTATCTGCCCTACAACCCAAGTCAGTCTTCACTTTCGTTAATATTTTGAAAGTGAGTAACCATGAGTGAACATGAGAATGAAAAAGTTACGCGAACCCGCTTTTAACACACACACAGTTTCTTTTGAGGATGTGTAAGTGTAAGAATTGTGTAAGTGCAAACATAATTTCAAGTACATAAGTACACCCATTTTAAAGTAGTTTATACTTATTAATTTTTACTCATCAAGTGCCTGAGCTCTAATGGTGAGCTGCAGCTACATCGAGTATGACGAGTATTTTAATGTACACAAATATCATGAACGTTCATTTCTTCTATTTGCTTATATTTTAAATATATTCCATTTGAATGTACTCAATTCTAAAGCAAAAGCAAACGAACAAGTCAGTAGAATATTTTTCAAAAATGAAACACAACAATTAATACATCGGTTCTCATTCAAAGCATCAAAGGAAAAATATCAAAAGGCTTAACAAATCTGTAAATATTGATGCCCAACTCTTAGTTACTCTCATAACATAAACAGTTCACTGAGAAGACATGTGCTGGTAATACCATAAGCGTCTGAGATGGGATCAGAAGCAATAAGTGCGCTATTTAAGTTTAGAGTTACAAGGCAACTGCTCATGCAATGATTCAAATCTTCTTTCTCTCATCAGCTGAGATGATCCGCCATCCAATAAACTGCGCTCCCTCAGCCTGCCTGACGTACGATCAGTTGACGCGTAGTCATAAAAGGAAGAGGTGCAGCAAGTCGCTGCTCTAAAAGTGCATTCATTCTTCACAGTGAGAACCTCTCTCTATTCGAGTGATCAGACGGTTAGCTCAGTTAGGACACGCAGGCGCCGACTTGAAGGTGTGCGTCGTCAAGCAGGTCTGACAAGTCAAAGGGAAAATGTATCTGTTTTTCTAGTTTTACGTGAGTTAATCAAGTTAGGACATTATCAGGTGGAATAGTCAGTTTCATTTGAATTGGAGTGAAGTGTGCTTTTCTAAATTCGTTTATTGCTACGCACGACCAATGTATTGAGGCGCTTTTGACAGGAGCATCTAAAGCAGTGGAGGCATTGCCTGAACGCTTTGCTCCCACGGTAGTGACGCTCTGTCAATGTATAATTTAACCTGCATTTAAACTTTCACGGTTTCAAACTAAATTTCGCTTAGCTAAAAGTTGTGTCTCTAATAATTGGGGTTAAAACAGATCAGCAGAGGGTTTGATTGCTTGCTGCAACTAAAACTGCGAACGATAGCTATTCATCTCGATATAAAGCTCATCATGGAGACACAAGATTGTCAAATGAACTAAGCCATTACGGCCACGCCCTTGGGGAAGTTCGAACTGTTGACGCGTTTACGACTTGTGCTGACGCTTAATTTCAAGTGCGTTCAACTAATCGAATTTTGTTCGATATTAGAGTCATTGTATGTGTAGGTTGCATTTATTTTCACAATTTCATTTTTCAGGTACTAATTCATTTTTCTCTTCTCATAACCGTTTGTTCGTTACATTTGTCATGTACTCTTTTCCACTTTCATCATTAATATTGTCGCGAAGTCACCATTAACTGTCTGACTTATTCATCGTACATGTATTTTTGTAGTTATTTATCATGTCAGAATCTGGTAACTGTCATAATCTAGGAACTAAACCAAACTCGAGTCTTGGATCGGAAATAATCGCAAAAACAACTTTAAATGATTATGGAAACTTATTTCCATAATAATCACAACAACAAGTTTTCGTTGGAATAACCAGAAGTTTTCTCAAACGAGTTGGAAAAAGATTTCTTCCGAACGGTCCGAAAATTTCGGAAACATCACCGACTCAAAAATTCTTTTGAAATATTAAAATATGAGATTTTTCAGAATATGTTAACTTAAAAATACGCTTAAGAGTCCATCTCCACCATCAGTTGATCGATAGAAAATTTCTGAAGATGAGAGAAATGAAACTAAAATAAATAAGATAAGTACATTTTGGTAAATGAAGTAGACAGACACACAGTACATAACTATTTACTGTTCCAAGTCGGTAAGAGGTGAGTGGTTCAACACGGGCTTTTCCTTAATTAATTATATAAAAAACGTGAAAATCACTAAGGGCTCTGTCAACAATGGTTAAGCCAATCTCTTCGAAGTCAGTCTCAGGTGCCGGAGTATTGCGGTGTTAAGAATGAAGGCGGAGCGAAAACCGTCGTGGATGTATCAGGAAACTCCTGTTTTGGTGCTCGGCAATCCTGGCGGACGTGTCACGTCATATTCTAACGTGCACACACAAACAAAATTTGTGTACCAGAGGCGAGCTTATGTAAGTACAGGTAACATAGCCGTGTGTCTACAGGACTTGACTCCGTGCGGGAAACGCGGGTTCGAGTCTCGGCGCTGGTGGCGATTTTCTCTGTTGGGTATAGGAGAAAAAAATTCTAAGCACAATACCCCACTCTACCCACCTGTCTGAAATGGGTACCGGTCTTTGACCGGGAGAAAGCGTCATGGCGTCCTGGTGTTAGTTATAAGGCATTTGAAAAACCAATGTAAAAGGTGATTTGTATCATGCTTCAATTGGAAATAAAGCATCCGTAGAGGCCGATGTTTGTTTTATACCTAGGACAACATTGCATGTACGAAAAATATTTCGTGACTTGAAAAAACCCAAAAAACACGTATTTTTAATATTTCTAAGATGGTAACCTATTCTCTCTCAACGTAATAAATTACATTTTTTATTTAAACGCGTCTAAGTCGAACCGAATTCGTTAAAACATTAATCGTTCGATGTTTCGTATCTACAACATTTATTGCACAAATTTATCATCATCATCTTTCGTGTGCTAGTTCATGAGGCATAATTCATGACATTTTTTCTGAAAATCTTTAAATTTCACCGGAGTTATTTCAAGAGCGCGAAAGGATTAAAATAGCTTTTAAATCAAGAAAAGCAAAAATAAAATAAACACTTTTTGTCATAACGTCAGTCACAAGTCTGTGAAGTCTGCCAAGTCTGTCATAATGTCAGACACAGACATGCTTGAACTTCCAGTATCAGAAACCCACCAAATATAAATACGACTGATATAGATGACCATGCGACAAAGCGAATGCCAGTTCTTGGAAGTTACGTGACACTTATAAGGAGCCTGACGACGTTAGTGTCATGCAGAAATCCCACGAATAAATTCTGAGACGAAGTGACACGTATCTCGCTAGAAAATAAGCACGAATACGATCGAGCTGAAGATAACAACAAATTAGAGACTAGAGCCAAATTTCCGCACAATTTACGTCTTCTCAGCTTATCGGTGCAGCCATCAGCAAAATTTCTCTCGATCAGGCCCTCCTATCATTTGAGCTCAAACTTTAGATAATTTTAAACAGAAAAACAGCACGTAGCGTGCCAAGCCTTCAGAAGAATTGTGCACAAGGCTGTAACGCTACGATGATGCAAATTGTTTGAAATCCGGCGCCTTATCTCTTTGAGATAACTTGAGTGGCAGCTCTGTCGAGTCTACGTCCAACGCGCCGGAGCTGAGCTCGTGTGTGACGGGCAATGCGTGCTGCGGTCGTCGCATCACGCACGAGTAGAAGACGTGTCATACTTGACGTCAGGCCGCGTAATGATGAGTGAGTTCATGGGCGCTTTAACACTTTGAAGGCATCGTGCGCCGCCGGTGGCCACGGAGGGGATTTTCATAATGCTGCTGACAGACCATGCAGTAGTCACAAACTTAATTTTCCTGAATACTTCATAAAAGCTAAATGAAGGCATGATCCAGTTACTCTGCTATTTTCAAAATTACTTGCAAAAATTTACTTTAAACTTATGTTGAATATTAAACTTCAGTTTTATTAATTGTAGTCAAAGTGTTAAATGTATGAATATGCAATCTGAAATTGAAATATTAAAACTATGTACGCGCATGGCAGCAACAAAAATTATCATCGAAGTGAGAAGGTTAAAAACTGTGTTGTATTATATCCACATTACAATTGCGTGTGCGTAATTCTAGTAATGAGTACATAACAACTGTGTAAATTGCGTGCACGATTAAGGAATAATATTACGCATTATTGCGGTCTGAGTCCCTCGGGTTTTGGTTAGAAAATGATCAAACAAATGCTACAGTGGACGACGTCGTTAGCTCCCAGAAAGATGATAACGAAGAAAACAATTAAAGTTTGAAGCGATAGAATTTTTTAATGCTTTGGCTAAAAATTTTGTGCTATCCTTGATCACCGAGACATTTGACCAGCACACACATTTGACAAGCACACACATTTGCCAAAAACATTTTTGACAAACATAGACACACACTTGGCAAACACTCACATTTAACAAACTCGCACACCCATTCTATAAACACGCACACACCCATTTAACAGACACGCTCACATTTGACAGTCACGCACCGATTTAACGAACACAGCTTGAGATACAGCAGACTGATAGGAGACAACAATGAAACTGCGGCCCTCTTTGTGCTGGTGGCAGATGTCTTGATAAGGGCTAGTAGATGAAAAAGTCTTACGCAGCTTTACCATATTGAAAAGTACCGAGAATGAAATAAATTTATCCACCTGACTACAAGAAAATAACCTCTTCCTGGAAAATTATTTTTATTTTATTGTTTTACTTTCTGAAATATGTTAATTTGTTAACATTTCGTAGAAATAATTACGACAGGAAGTAAGCCCAAATTTTAGACAACAGTCAACTTAACGAATTCTATGTATATAACGTAGTAGATCTAAGACGTCAAGTAGATAAATTTCTCATCAATAGTAGATGCTCAGTACGTGTGTGGGACGTGGTAGATGCGTGGTGCACTGTACACCACCTCTCGAGTATAGTCAAATTTCAAACGATCGCTTGACTGATCGTATCGGTTTTATTTCTTCCAGAGATATGAAGTTATCGATATTTGTAAGGTAGAGAATTTCCCATATCATACTATACGTTCATGTTTGTTTACCCTCCATAGAAAAAAAAGGGACTAAAAGGGCTAACGGAAGCGCCAATTTAAATTTTATGATCTTGACCAAGTCGTAAGACCAGTACTGAAACTATCCTCAGTGACTCGTATACCTTGAGCAGCGAAAATCAGGAAAAAAGATTATTATCAAAAATACTCATCCCTCGGTGATAACACAACATCCGTCAGTTGTACGTTTAGCAACGAAGTAGAAACACCATAAAACGATCTCATGGTAAAGGAGTAAAA
This sequence comes from Platorchestia sp. MABIK, assembly GCA_014220935.1. Classification (NCBI taxonomy): domain Eukaryota; kingdom Metazoa; phylum Arthropoda; class Malacostraca; order Amphipoda; family Talitridae; genus Platorchestia; species Platorchestia sp. MABIK. Next base: position 60,619 of record JACJUY010001778.1, read on the forward strand.
GTACCGACGTTACTATCAATATTTGTACATTTCATATCTCAGTAGAATTATTCTACCAGTACCGACCAAAGTACACCGAGCACCATAGAACAGTTGGCCACAGGATACCGCCAATAAGTGACAGGATGTCTAAGCAAGTGACAGCACCCAAGGCTGCCTACGCTGCTCTTGTTGAGACAAACAAGAAGCTTTCAGGTGAGCATAGCTGAAAAGCCTTAATAAGAGGATCTGTGTGTTTAATACCAGGCCGGCATTGTAGTCTATTGGTCGTTGTGTTGATCTCTGTGTGGTACTTTGTTGGTGTTGTAGTCTATAGTTTGCTGTGTTGATCCTTGTGTCTGTTGTATCCGGCCGTGTTGTCTATTTAAAATACATAATTTGTCTGGCTGAATTAAGTTAAGCTGAGACATAGTGTGAGGTTGTGGTCTACCCGAACACCCACTCTCAAACTATATCCTATCAGGTATAATTTATTACGTCTCTGAATGTACAGGGTTTTCTGTTCAGTTAAATGAATTGTCTTTCTATGTGTCGTGGTGCATTGTGTCTCTGTGTCGTGGTGCATTGTGTCTCTGTGTCATGGTGCATTGTGTCTCTGTGTCGTGGTGCATTGTGTCTCTGTGTCGTGGTGCATTGTGTCTCTGTGTCATGGTGCATTGTGTCTCTGTGTCATGGTGCATTGTGTCTCTGTCATGGTACATTGTGTGTCACGCAATGTCATAGTCGCACAATGCACTGTGATTTCTAACGAAATGAGGTTTTGTTGCTCTTTTTCGGCTAATTTAAATCTTATTTGTTTGGATATTTCTGTTTATTTCGAGAATCAATCCTTTGTTCCACGATAATAATGTTCATTTTTCTTCAGTAGTCAAAAAAAATAAAAAATTTCATTCACTCTACCTAGGGTAAATGACATAGCGTACGTCGTGTTTTTGTGTAGTTCACGTTGTTTTTTCTACTCCATGATATGGTAAATGTTTGAAAAATATTCACGAGGGAATCATTATACTAGCTTATTAAAAAATCTTCTTGCCTTCAAAAAAAACATGCAGTTCCCACCATAAAGTTTCTTAAAAACGGAATTGTGAAATTTCCCTGCAACTCCCGCCCTGAGGCTCTGCTGCTCTTACTGTACGCAAATGCCTGCCTGCAGAGGGAGAGGTGCAGCGGCTGGTGGAGGCGGCGAAGGAGGCGCACCAGAGGGCCTACATCCCCTACAGCAAGTTCGGGGTGGGCGCGGCCCTCCTGACGGAGGACGGGAGTGTGGTGAAGGGCGCCAACGTAGAGAACATCTCGTACGGCCTCACCATCTGCGCTGAGCGGTCCGCCATCTGTGCGGCGGTGGTGCAGGGGCACAGGCACTTCAGGTGGGCGTTCTCGCTGCTCGTGTTAGTTAACAGTTCTGATTTATTTATTGCTTATGAATGTCAGCCTGTGACATAGATGTTACCGGATTTGTGAGGTAGCGTGATCTATATCACAAGTTTCTCCCTAATAGAAGGTAAATCAAACATTACTGGGTATTTTATCAAATTTGTCCGATTAACAGTCGTAGAATGCGTAACCAATTTTGCAAAAGCGATGCAAAAATTTTGTCTTATAACCTTCCGAACGATAAATTACTACCCACCCCAGCTATTCCTAAAAAATTAGTTGTCGAGTAGAATGATTTTCAAAGCATGAAGGCACAGATGATACCGTTTGTACAAGTATCAATCTTCTATCACAATTTCGTTGTAGCTCTAGATCAGCGGTTCTTAACCTGTGGGGAATTTCCCACTGGTGAGGAATAGCGGAGTTGCCAGGAAGGGAATCTCGTGCATTTGTTTCCACGTACAAAAAATCGATAGTATTTCAAAATCTTATACATTACATCCAAATATTGACTTACTTTACAATCACAACCATTTACAGACAGTTTTAATAACAAAAACAATCATAATGAGGTATTGTATGTCATGTTTGGGTAAAAGTGACAACACTGGTGCGTTAGGAATGTCACAGATTTGTAAAAGGAAGATGCTGTGGTGGGGAATGCTCCATTCTCCACCGATGTTGTGGTGGGGAATGAAGAGTTGCCTCATTAAAAAGTGGTGAATTGGAGGAAAAAAGGTTAAGAATCACTGCTCTAAATGAATTCACACCCTACACCAAGATAGGAGCAAAGCCAAGACATGCTATGTGGATAATAGGTGAATTGAAAGAGTTGAGCCATGCCCAAAAAAATCATATCTGCGTGAGTTCTAACGTAATAAGTTCAAATAGTGTATTCAAGTGTATATCTGCGTGTATTCAAGTTCAAATAGTGTACTCAAGTGTATATCTGCGTGAGTTCTAACGTAATAAGTTCAAATAGTGTATTCAAGTGTATATCTGCGTGTATTCAAGTTCAAATAGTGTACTCAAGTGTATATCTGCGGGAGTTCTAACGTAATAAGTCCAAATAGTGTATTCAAGCCGATGTTCAAATTCAAGTTCAAATAGTGGATTCGATAATAATATAATAATAGTGTATTCGATTCAAGTTCAAATAGGGTATTCAAGTGTATATCTGCGTGAGTTCTAACGTAATAAGTCCAAATAGTGTATTCAAGCCGATGTAAACATTTCGAAGAAATAATGCGGAAACCAAAGCTGAACAAGACTTTTTTAACGGAAGTTGAACAGCAAAACGAAATTCTTAACGAATATTTGAAATTATCAGAGAAGTTGTTCAATATAAAGATTCAGACCGTAAAAGTAGTTATGACAACTTTAAAACAACGAAGGAATTCAACACTTCTTTCGCAAAGGTCGATGAAAACGTTTTAAATGAAGTATTTAAACTCATAGCTGACAAACCTGCAGCTCTAGAATGCCTCAATGAAATTGAAGCAATGCTTCTTATTCTAATCCCATTAACAACTGACGACCAAGGCCAGGTAATATTCCAGAAATACGTAAGAAGTACATCCTCTCAAACACTCAATAGTAGTTGGCAACGATTGTTTTAGCCTTTAGTGTATTAAACACAATTTTCCCTGATCTGTTTAAAAATGAATAATCTGTACAGATAAACTAATTTCGCTACAGTGGAAACTTTCCAAATTGAACCGTTGCAGTAATCTGGTGACATCAAACAGCATCAAATTAAAGACCATCACTCATAAACCAGTTATATCCAAAATATAAGCGACAGTAGTAACAAATCCCCCAGGTGTGACTCGTATAGATGAGTCACACCTACTTCATCAGAATCAATATAGCAGAAGAAATATAATCGATATAGATTACGCTGCTTTATATAACAAAATCACTATAAAAGAAACATAACTTTGGACTACGGCACTACGAAAAGAAACAAGAAATTTTGACGCTTGTCGTATGACGAGACCGGAATTTTTTATAAATGAAAATCTCATATCTTCGCGAGATAACATAATGTACTCTCCAAGGACAACAAAAAAAAAATTCCCGGAGGAAATAGAAATCACAAAAAGTCTTGATGGAAAGATCCTCCCAAGATCCCTGGAAAAACCACTCCAATACCTCAAGTAATCGATACGCCTGAAGAGCTCGATCAATATTTGGTGCAGCCAGAGAGTAAAACCTCGAAAGAAATTATTTTTTATCATTATTCTACTAACTTTCATACCAGATTTTATCCTTCGATTTCTACCCAGATGATTTTCCTATTAGAACCGCTTGTCTCCAATACTTACGTACATTTTAAATATGTTTAAATTTATCACAACATCTATTAAAAATATGGGTACTTAAGGCATTCCTGTCAACTACAACCCTCTGATTTCCTTCAACTAATGCTATTTTTTTAAATTCCCTTGTTATTTACGTACATATAAATTTATTTCACCTATCTTTGTAGCTTCTACTACTACTATCAGTGAATGTGTTTTTTATAACGCTCTTCTCTATTACCTGTTAAGGATGTAATCTATTATATGTGTAACCTATATTGCTAAATACTAGAATGATGCAAGCATTCAAGGTCTTTATGTCGAATATCGTCAATGTCACTTCGGTTTCAACCCATTTAATCATTTACCACATCTTTTGTGTTGTATGCGGATATTATTTGGTGTATGCCAGTTCTTGTCTCTACACTACGAGCAATTTATGCACCCCAATGTTTTCACTCATGGATTGAGTACGTGTATTCTTTATGAAATTACGCTAGACTGAAGGCCTATTATCTCTTTGTTATTTCTTCCTTCTTAATTTTGTCTTTTTAATAGTAATATTTTTATTTTTTATCCTTATTTAGTTTTATTTTTATATTGTATTTCATTTTCTCTTACTCCACTTTAATGGCTGATCTTGTTGGTATATATGATTATATTGACCCAGGTCTCAATTATTTTAATACATTGTTACCAAACCTAAATGAAGCTAGAAACTGTGAGCATATTAATTTTAAAAAAATTCAATGAATCGATGAACACCAGTTGCAATAATTTTTCGCTGATGTGTTGGCACTGTAGATCATTCTATCCAAAATAGATAAAATAACTTGTGCTGTTTGTGAGGTAAATTGTCTCTTTGATGTTATAAGTTTCACCAAAAGTCGGCTAGATGGCCCAGCTAGAGAAATTATTCAAAAACAGAACTATGACTACGGCCACCATTTGTGTCGTAGTAATAATAAACGTGGCAGAGGCGTAAGCGGGTGCATATCTAAACCCATAGCCTCGAGAATCGTTGCAAGTGCAACTATGAATCGTGACCAAATAGAAACATCATTCATATAACTGACGAAAAACGGCAATCGTATGATAATTGAAACTGTGTATGGGCCTCTAACAGCGTGTCCGGAATTTTCCTGAATGAACTTCATGGTATGTATCATGTCTCACTTTAATAAGTCCTTATACAATGCCATGGTAATCTGCGGTGACTTCAACTATGATCTTCTTAAACTTGAAAGCTGCGATAAAATCTCAAATTTCATAAATGTTTCTCAGTCCAAATCTTTCCCTCCGCGTGTCTCATCAGAATCTGCAGCGCTGCTCGATAATATCCTCTTTCATGATAATTCCAACTGATTTTCTTACAGGAATAATAGCTTTTGACTTATCAGGTCCTTTCCCGGTGTTTGTTATTAAGAAAAATGTCTTTAATACTTGGACCAAACCACAGGCTGAAACTTACTCATATAATTGCATAAATGATTCAAGTTTGGGAACAATGCGCACTGTTCTAGACAAATTAATGTATACATTGTACATCTATCAACTGGACAATAATATGACAGACATTGATGAAGCAATAATAAACTTAATTGAATATAGGAAGACTGCATAAAATAAATGTTGTCCGATCATTACTAGAACAATTACCCAAAAAATAGACAAACAGACAAAAGCCTTGGATTACTGAAAACATCGTTATCAACATAAAGGCACGTCAAGCGTACTCTACGAAGGGAAAATGTCTAGAGAAATTTTTAATAGAGACAAGAAGTATGTGACAAGTCAAATGTTAATGTCGAAAAAACTACTTTACGATCAGATTCACTCAATTCCAAACTAATTTTAAAAAACCTAGCTCCTGCTTAATATTATCTAAAAGCCGACAAGTAGTGTTACGAAAATAATTGAGCCCATTGTTCAAGATAATGTTAAACATCACGTTAAAAAAGGCATCATAACTGTGTTTCACAACTTTTTTCCAAGCACAAGAAAAAAATTGCTGATTGTATTTCTAGTGAACCTACTGACCACTTGAAATACATGGATCATGTGCGTGAAAACAACTATTTTTTCTTTGCGCCAACAATGCTTAATTGGTCTTCCGATGTAATTGCGTGCATAAACAAAATGAAAAATAAATCAAGAGGATTTAAAACTTTCTCGGCTAAACTAAAAGTACTAAAAGGTATAGCTGATATACACAATAGCACCGTTCATATCCAATATTATTAAACAGTCGCTTTTCCTAGATATTTTCCCGAACTCTCTGAAAAAAGCTAGAATAACCCCTATTTTTAAAATGGTGATAAAATTTGCGATTACAATTATTGACCTGTCTGTACTACCAATTTTTAGAAAAAATCTTTGAGAAAATTATGGATAAGTGTACTCCTATTTTGGAGAAAAATCATTGTTCTATGATAAACAATGTTGTTTTTGTCCTAAAAAGTCCGCAACACAGGCTGTATTAAATCACAATACCTTTATTTCAGACTTTCGAAAAGAATTCAATTATGTAAACCATAATATTTACTCTCGAAACTCCACTGTTTTGGCTTTAGCGGAGTTGTGCATGATTGGTTCAAATCATACCTTAGAAATCTTTTCTAAATACGTTGCCTTTGACGATGCACAAGTAAGTAAACTCATTCAACGACAGCTTCGGTTGAGGACTATTTAGCTGTAGCTTTGGCAGTGTGCCAAAGTTACAAAACATTATCTAATTTTAGGGGATCATTTCATTAAATACGTCGTGATCTTGAATTCTGTCCATAATTTCTGGATATAGCTTAGTTGACGAGGTTTTGCATGTAATTAGGTCGTAAGCAGCGTTTCGTTGCGTTTCGTTGAGTTTCTTTGCGTTTCGTTAAGTTTGGTTGCGTTTGGTTGCGTTTTGTTGCGTTTCGTTGCGTTAACCGTTAGCTCGGGTCCTCACATTTGCCCCCTGGGAGCGCTAGCACAATCGGAAATACTGATAATTAGCAATGGAGTACCACAGGAATGTGTCTCTGGGTCTCTCCTATTTTTAATCTTTATAAACGATATAGATAAATCTACTTTATTTTTCAAATTCATAGTTTCAGACAGCACGCTTTCTGCCGTTTTTCCTAATGAAAATCCTATTTCAATTGCAGAGAGTAGAAAAAACGAGCTGCTGAAGGTTTCCATGCGGCTCAAAGTAAATAAAATTAGCCTGCAAAACATAATCACCAAGTCAATAGTTAACAGGTAGTTTTTTTTTTAGGTTAGGTTTTTGTTTTGCTTGTTTGTTCAATTTATCAACTTTCAAATTCATTTCATGCTTTTTTCAGGTAATTTTTTTTGCTGAAGATGAGCGAATGCTCGAAACGTTCAATTTTATTGTTTTACGTGCAATTTTTAATTCGAGTGAATGTTTTATAGGGTATTTTTAGTTCTCTCCTTTTTACTTAAAATCAGGAAGACTCCCGATAACTTTTTTGCACATAATCACCAATCTTATCGCGTCTCTCCCACGCATTAAGATTGGTGATATGAAATAGGAGAAACTAACTCCTGACCCTATAATAGATAAACAGCTGACCTTCAAAGAGCATATAGCACAAATCAGCTCTAAATAATCTATATCCGTAGGTTTCTTTAATAGAGTAAAAGTGCATTTCCTGAAGCAGCTTTGAAAATGCTTTATCGAACGCTCATTTCATCATATTTACAATACGGAATAGAAGCATTGCATGGAGCTGTTGAAAATAAAACTAATTTGCTCTTTGCACTGGGGAAAAAAATTCGAGCGGTAAGAAAATTAGAATATTGTGCTTATTCTAAAGTTTTAAAATACCTAAGCTTTGAATTTCTGTAAGCTCTTTATAAGTAATTTTACGTAGAAAACATTGAATAATGAGGGTGACAGACCTTAAATAATTATTAGCTGCCCAAACTTCATATTTCCTTGGCAGTCAACAGCTCGGTCACAACACAGTATGATCTTCATTGGAACCAAGACTTGGAATTCAATCTTTGCTCAGATCCGCGAAAAAGTTCTCACGAAGCCTTCAAAACAAATTTTGAATCCCTATTTCTATCGGGTTAATAATCACATAAGGTAATCAAGTCAAATCTTGTCTACTGTAGAGTTCGGTTTGATAGGGTAATTTACCAAGAATAATGACTTAGATTTTAAGTTCGACTTTAAGTGTTTTCTACACAAAATATACTGTTCTCATTCAACCCATGTTAACAACTGTTGAGAAATTAAGCATTGAATCGTGAGTGAACCAATTCCTTGATCAGTCTAGTGGGCAATTAGGTTAAGTGAAGAAGGTGAAACATAATTTTACACCTTAGAATAGCGTTGATGATAAGATGCTCTAGAAATCGCTGAACTTATTCGGGCTCACAAGGGGCTATTACTCTGATGTATCCATTGTGACAGCCTCAAAAAACAATCTACTCATACATCGCTTGTGGTAAATAAATTGTTTAAAAGACGGCTCTAAATGTAAAAAAATGAACAGCCAGTGGTATCTATGCCACCATCTTGTCTTTGTCCGAGGTTAACTAGTTGCATTGTATATCTGCTCTACGAACTAATCTAATATATCCAAGTGAGTACATTCGACTGTTGTACGGGAAAAACATGTACGCAGAAAATAAAAAATGACGGCACTTGATGTTCAAAGAAAAGCACGTAAACCACGTAGTTTTCAAATAAGCAAAGGAAACGTATCTGAGATCACATATCCAAGTGAAAAATAGCCAAATGCATACTCCAGAACGTCTTGTATTTACCTCATAACGATGTTTCTCTCTCTGGTTGTTTTACAGTGCGATCGCGGTAGTGGCAGACATGGGCCCTGACGACCACGTAACGCCGTGTGGCGCCTGCAGGCAGGTGCTCGCAGAGTTCGGCACCGACATGGAGGTGTACCTGGCGCAGATGGGCGGCAGCTACATCAAGACCACTGTCCAGAAGTTGCTGCCGGGAGGATTTACGCCGGAACGCGTGCAGCTGTGAGCTGCATGTCGGGTGCAGCTGTGAGCGGCGTGTCGGGTGCAGCTGTGAGCGGCGTGTCGGGTGCAGCTGTGAGCGGCGTGTCGAGTGCAGAAGTGTCAGGTGCAATGAGGGCAAATCAAGGACCTGCTCCAGTTGTTGGAGTAGATGACGTATGTCCCAGTTGAATAGTCTCAATAAGATGACCAGAAGTTTTATTTTCATGTAATGTCAAATTATAGAAATCTAAATCGAGTTAGGTTCAACTTGTTGGCTACTTAGGCTGTAGTGCCCATATCTAATTGCAAACCATTGTCCAGTGAGCGTCGAATTATTGTCCAGTCCCATTTGTTACTCTAATTTAACGGAACGAAATGCAAGACATATGACAATAATTGGAATCTAAATAAAAAATTTAAGACAAGTTAAACGGCTTCAAAAATGTAATTTAGAAATCTAGCTTTTTTAGCGTATTTCAAGTATTTTAACTTGAATGCTAAATGTACTTTAGGTTTGGTGTTTGTTTGATTTTCGAATTTATACTGAATGTACTTTACATTTTTTGCAAAATAAACGTTTATTTCTGTAAAATGGGTTTCCCTGATGATATAGGTATGACAGCTTTCGAATTTTGCATTTTACAATCAGCAGGGCTCATATACGAGTATTAAAGGAGGTGGCAATTCAATAATTTATGTCAAAGACAAACAGAAAATGTGACTTAAGACGAAGCGAGGAATGTACAAAATAAAGTTACTGCATTTAACGAATTACCTAAGCTGAAGAACAAATTGCAGGTTTGTACGAGATTTTAGAGACCCGGCCAAATAATTGCTAAATAACAGTAAACTTACGCTTATTTTGACAATATCTTCAGGATTCATCAGGAAACGGTAATTACTTGTGGGGCGACTCCACGCTCCCTAACGTAGACTGGCCCTAACAATAAGTTAAGCCACGGAAGCTAAGGGTGTTGTTCTCTTAAATTCAAATTCTCTGCAGCACCACGTCCTGAAAGAGAGACAATGCTCTAGAACTCACCAGCAATATGACAAACTTCAGAGAAAAAGGCACAGAGAGGTGCAAAGTGGTCGCTCATCGCATCATTGATTACGCCCCCTATTGTATGTGCTCGCCATAGCCGTGTGTGTATAGGACCTGACTCCGTGCGGGGAGACCCGGGTTCGAGTCTCGGCGCTGTTGGCGATTTTCTCTGTTGGGTATAGGAGAAAAATTCTAAGCACAATACCCCACTCGACCCGGGTGTCTGAAATGGGTACCGGTCTTCGACCGGGGGAAAGCGTCATGGCGTCCTGGTGTTAGTTATAAGGCATTTGAAAAACCAATGTAAAAGGTGATATGTGTCATGCTTCAATTGGAAATAAAGCATCCGTAGATGCCTATGTTTGTTTGTTTGTAGTTCATGACACAAACTCTCGGACAAAACGAAATTGCGTTCTAAACTATTCACTGGCGAACATTGAACAAACGAATGAACTTGAAAGTATTCACTCGAAGATTTTATAAGAAACTAAAATGCTTGTAAATGTTACATGATGCAACAGTAAAAAGGCATCTCAACTTTTAAGATTCAAAACGACTGAAAACAACCAATAACCTTCCCTGCTTTTTCAGATATTAAAAACCTCATGAATGCCCGGTAAGGAAATGATGGCAAATGTGAAGGTTGAAAATCACGAGGTATTCGTTTTTTTCTTTTTCTTTCTTTCGAAATAGTTAACTCGGGGGATAAAAGAAATTTATAGAGGGAATTAAAGCTAGAAAAAACTCGTATACGCAATATTTTTGAGAAGTTTCAGAATCAATTCTTGTGTATTCATTCACGACATAATTGGTAGTAGTACCACATTCGGGAGTAGCATCAATACATGGCAGTTGAAAGAATTTAAAATATGGAACTACAAATTCACGAAACAACCGAATTCATGTGACCAGAATGCAAGTTGAAATTGAATGAACAACAAAAAATGAAATTTTTAAAACAATTTCCCCCGCTCCAAGTGCGGTAACAAATTGTCCTCCGGCTAGAAGTCATCGAAATTATAGCCACTACAGTGCTCTCGTAGAAATGCAAAGCGGTAATGTTAATATCCCCATTTCGTCTTCGACCAAATAACCCTAGCCAGGTTAAAAACTTTCACCTGCAATCGGTATCACGATTACTAAACTGGGAACCATTCACCCGAAGTTAATTCAGAATTCTCTTCAAATCATAAATGCACGAACGCAAACAAACGCCTGGTCACAGCGGCCGAGTGATTAAGAGAGCACGCGCCTTTCACGGGATGGGGTCGGCGGTTCGAATCCCGGCAGTGCTGCCCGGTGATTCTCCTCGTTGGGAAACGGGAGAACTCAGCCACAATTCTCCACTCTACCCCAGGTGTCGGAAATGGGTACAGGCTGGACCGGGGGTAACCGTCATCGCGTTCTGGTGCTAGTAAGAAAGCATTTGAAAAAACAATGTGCTAGATATGTATCAGGCTTGATTGTAATAAAACATCCTTTATCATAAATACAATAAAAATCAAAATGAAACATTCATGCGCGCAGCCTCAAGGATGATATAGGTGATATCAGAGTAATATCTGTTACTGGTTACATTGATGATTACCTGAAACATTGTTCAGCCCACGAATCTATGGCGTTTACTTCAACATTCCCGACGACACATTGTATCGCTCTCTACCTCAATGATAAGAGGTATTGATTCATGCACTTTCATTAAAAACGTTTACTTAACATCCTTATTTCCGATAAAAGTACAGTATCGCGAGGTATTGAAATGGTTTTCCTCAAAGTTCAAGAAAAGAAACAAGTCTGTCATTATTGGTTGCCTCTACAGACACCCATCAATAGCTAGCTGTACGTTCAGTCCCAAAGTTCACTTAATATACTTTTGAATTTATCTCAGTACCCAAATAGTTTTTTCATGATTTTCAGAAGTCAACTTAGACTCGACAGAGAAAAACACTCAGTTAAGCAAAATATTGTACAGACTTGACTGATTGTAAAAGTGTTCGGGAACCGACACATATTGCTAAATTTTCCCAAGAGCCTTTTAGATTTCGCAAAACACAAGCGGTGTTCAGAGATTTCATCCCCCTTTTCCGATCACCAGTCACTGAAACATCTAATCAAAATAGCAAAATAGATGTATAAATTTTGGCACGTAACCCAAAGTGTGAAAAAATACTTTACATCAACAATTCAAAAAAAAAGATATTATTCAGCAGGTAAAACAAATTCCATATCATCATCAAGGATGTCGTTCCTGAACTTTCATTTTACAACGATATCGTATAAACGCTAAATGCACTAGCACTCTGCATCACGTGAGAGGTGTTGCGAAGGCATGGTAAATAAGTAACATGAAATTAATGATCTGAGAAAAGCTAAAAAATAAAACACACAAATAACACCGGAAGAGATGATAATAATTGGAATCTAAATTAACGATATTCTTTGAAATCTATATAAACATCACGAAAAGATTCTACGAAAATAAATCACAAAAGCATAACAAGATCACTTTCACTGAGAACTATTCTGGCTAAACAAAAACCAAACGAAGTTTAATTGCTGAACTATCAGAAACATATGTGAAAATCAAACAACCTGAAATCGCAGAATAACCAAAATGGCACTAAATTAAACGCAAAGAAAAACAAACATCGGCATCTAAGGATGCTTTATTTCCAATTCAAGCCTGATACATATCACCTTGTACATTGGTTTTTCAAATGTCTTATAACTAACACCAGGACGTCATAACGCTTTCCCCCGGTCAAGACCGGTACCCATTTCAGACACCTGGGTAGAGTGGGGTATTGTGCTTTGAATTTTTCCCCTATACCCAACGGAGAAAATGGCCACTCAGAGCCGGGTTTCGAACCCTCGAACAGAAAATTGCCAAGACTTGCTCTGACGTTCAAAAATAAAAAAATCGAGCCCTCAGAAAAAGCGAAAAACCTAGAGACTCGGTTTAACAAAAACATGCCCTTCGAACCAAGCTTAGAAACAATAAGCAACAAAATTAGCGAAACCTTAATAGTTTTTCATCGGATAAAGTACACACTTGGTGAAAATACTAGGCTATTGGTCATTCAGTCTCTAGTAGAAGGTAACCAAAAAGTTCTCTTCGTTTTTTGATTAGCCATCGAATGAAGTTGAAATATATACGCTATGCGTGTATCAATTGTTTTCAGATTCGGACAGCCGAAAGTAGAAACATCAGACGTTATTAAACACGTTCACCGTGCTTAGCAATTGGTTATTAGCCGAGCAGCAGTGGAGAAGGATGGAAGTGTCTACAGATCGCGATCAGGGCTGTTTGCTTTACGACGTCAAAGAGGGTTTATCAGCAGCTGCATCAAGTCGCCGCATTTGTCAAGCGTTTGGGGTTAGTACTGTGAATGAACGCACTGCAAAGGGGTTGGTTTCAAAAATTCAAGTTGAGAGATTTGTCCCTCCGTAATGAGCCTCGCAGTGGACGACCACAGGTCTTGCACATTTTTCAACTAAGCGTTACGAGGATTGTGTTCTCTTCGTAACTTATTTCAAATGCACTGTCAAAATCAGATTAGGCAAAGGAAAAGAACTCATTTTTGATGTGCTTTTCTGTCAATCATTTTTTTGATTCAACATTTTACACGTGTATCACGATTCCAATGTGTTATTATCAGTTAAGGATGTTTTTAGGTTAAGGTTTTTAAAAACCAATGTATCGACATTTCATGTTTGTACTTTATTGGAAATAAATGTTTCTTTTTTCTTTTCTTGAATGGCGGAGTCCTGAATGCAGCCATTGAACAGGACAGTAGTCTAACCTGTGGTGAACTTGCAAGACGGTTGAACGTTTTCGATGAAACAGTTAGACTTCCTCTGCACCGCCTAGGTAAGACGTGCAACTAAGCAAGTGGGTTCCACACACGCTGTTGAAGGTCCACAAGAGACGAGTGGCAACTTGCGTATCGCTGGCTCATTATGGAAATTTTATTATGGCAACCCTGGTTGTCACTGTTTCTTTGAATAGCCCCAACTGGACGCATCTAATCTCAGCTCTGTATTTCATAATGCTACCAGCGATCCAAAGTTTCTTTGTGTGTGATAACTTATCTATACTTAAAATTCTAATAGTATATTGCTATCTTAACTTAATATATAATTAGTGTATATTAGTTTTATATATTTTTTTTGCCTTTTGAGGTCTGCTTCGAGCGTGCCTCTCGTTCGTACGACTGTCGCGTATTTCTGTGTTTTAACTTTTCTTTTCAGAAATCGTTTAGGTTTGTGCGTTTAAATTGCATCATTAATTAGCGCTTCAGTTTTCGAGAACAGTGAATTTAGTGATTAGTAAGTTTCAAGATGTCAGGCAAGAGGACAGTGGAGGACATTTTCCGCTGGAAGGCCAGCTGAAGTGATGTGACTCAGGAAAGGGAGCGGAACTTTTTCGGGAGTTAGGAATTTGTAAACATTACCACCATCTCCCGCTCGAGCTCCTTACTGTCTCTAGGCAGTGAGCCAGAGAACAGTTATTAAGTAATATACGGTGTTTTAAGTATAAAAAAGGGTTTCACAATGCAAAAGTATCAAAAAAGAATAATTTTGGATTTATCGCAGTAAGGTATCTTGGAAATTTATTTTTATAGGACTTAGCGAAAAAAATTATAGCTCAATTGTTATCGCTTTATCGCAAAATTTATCTCTGCCCACCACTGCTAATTGTTTCCCCGCTTTTTATGGTACCAGTGCATGATTGATATCGGATGGCACGGGACTTAAGAAGTAACCCGGAAATAAGCCATTTGGTTTGTTCCTTTGCCACATTTTTCTGTTTATGCTAACATTGCGTACATCAAATTTGTTCATTGAATCGTTAAACTTTAAGACATCAATAAAAAACAAATGCCCACCCGCACTAAACATTTCCAATCGGCCCAAGGAAAAGTAACACGAGAATACAGAGACACATTTACTCTTGGAAAATCAACTCCAGCTTATCGCGACTCGAGTCACGTAGAAGTACTGCCAGGTTGTGTTCAGGAGTTGGACTTCAGAAGACAGCCGTAGTACCAGCGCTTGAACAGGAGTTGGGTACTCCAGCTTCGGTCACATGCAGCTGCTAGCTACGGTGAGCTGCAGCTGCTAGCTACGGTGAGCAGCAGCTGCTAGCTACGGTGAGCAGCAGCTGCTAGCTACGGTGAGCAGCAGCTGCTAGCTACGGTGAGCAGCAGCTGCTAGCTACGGTGAGCAGCAGCTCCTAGCTACGGTGAGCAGCAGCTGCTAGCTACGGTGAGCATCAGCTGCTAGCTACGGTGAACTGCAGCTGTTAGCTTCTGTCAGCTACAGCTGCCAGCTTCTGTCAGTAGCAGCTGCTAGCTTCTGTCAGCTGCAGCTGCTAGTTACTGTCAGCTGCAGCTGCTAGCTACGATGAGCAGCATCTGCTAGCTACGGTCAGCTGCAGCCCTGATGGCGTGCAGCAGGACGGCCGCGGCGGCGGACACGTTGAGGCACGGCATGTCCGCGCTGCCCCCCGCCGCCGGGCCGTCATGGAAGGCGGACACGGTCACCACGGTGTCCGCCACGGCAGACAATGACGAGTTGACGCCGTCGCCTTCGTTGCCTGAAGAAAGATTGTGATAATTCTTTGATATCGTGACAATACATTTCAAAGACATTTTGAGTTATTTTTTAAAATACGTACCAAAACATTTTGCTATCGTGACAATACAATGTTATTCTCATAACAGTAGCTTCGTCTCGTGACAAAACTTTCACTTAATAAATGTATGGTCATCTAATATTTAAAGAAGTGACGTTTGCGCTCACCCACAACCAAGACGGTGTCGCGGTCGAACACAAAGTCACACACAGGCACGCAGCGCTGGTGGGCCTCAGCCCCCGACGCCAGACCTGCTTCAGCAGCAGAGGGCCCTCGCTGTTCACCAAGATGAGGACGCCCTTCACAAGTCCGGGACTGACGAGCACTGCCGCGGTTGGATACATCAACGGTCCCATCGGGACTTGGCCTTTCACAAACGGCACTTGCATCATCAGTGGAGTCTTGAGATTCCCTTACGCGATAGTTTACTTCGGGGACAGAAGCAACACCTTGTGGGGTGGTATCAACCCCCTGCGGGGCGGTATCAACCTCCTGTGGGGCGGTATCAACCTCCTGTGGGGCGGTATCAGCTACCTGCGGGGCGGTATCAACCAGTTGTGGGGCGGTATCAACCAGCTGCTGGATAGGAAGGACCCGCGGGGCGGCCGCGACCACCTGCCAGCCGCACGCCTGCAGCTGCAACAGCTGCTCAGACGGCCGCGGCAGGACGCTGAGGTGCAGCAGCTCCGCAGCGCCGGAGCTCGCCTTGCTCACCACCGGGCTCAGCTCTGCGCTGCTCGGGCACACCACCAGATGGGATCATCATTTCAAAATGCGTCTTTATCAACACGTGGACTACGTTTGCGTGGCTGCTACGGTTGGTTCGGTTAGGTTGTAAGTAGCACAATTTAATACCCAAATACATTCTAGCTTTTCTACGAAATGTGAAAAACATGTCTGCACGATGATATTTTACCTACCATGTTGAAATCTATTCCATCAGGTTGTCCAGAAAGTTCGTGCCGATTTTTAGTCGTTCATCTTTAGACTTATTTTAGAACATGTTTGAGTCCAGAGAATAGGATTTGACTACACTTCCATTTCGAGAACAATTTAAACTGTCTTTTCATGGCAGAAGGTTTACGATCCTATTCCTTGTGTTAATTCTGTAACCCTTTAAAATGGAAGATAAAAAATTCATTTCCGGCGCATAAATACCTATCTTTTTTTATGAAGGGATAAATGCCTCACAAGCAACCAAAGAAATATGCGCAGTTAACGGTAATGATTCTGTATCCGGAAGAACTGTACGGAGGTGGTACTGCTCCCAACTGGATGAGTTAAAAGCAGCAGTCCAAGAAAAGCGTCCAGAATAGGCCAACAGGAAGGTGTTGTGTTTCACCATGATAATGCAAGACCACACGCTTCTTTGTGAACCAGACAAAATTTGCTGTAGTTTGGCTGGGATGTGTTACCTCACCCTCCATTTTCACCAGATATCGCCGCTTCAGATTTCTACCTATTCAGGTCTTTGCAGAATAGTCTTAATGGTGAAAATTTCAATTCTTTTGATGATATAAAAAGATACATTGATGAATTCTTAGCTATAAAAATACTCCCATTCTGGGAAGAATGTATTTTCAAGTTAGAGGATAGGTAGAGACATATTGTGCAACAAAATTGTTCATTAAATGTTGATTCAAAATGGTTCATTAGTTGATGAAATGTAATAAAAAATATTTATTGACCTTTTTCTTTACCTCCAAAATCGGCACGAACATTCCGGACAGGCTGATAAAAAAGGTAGTGACATAATTAAACTGTAACTCATTTGTATCGGTACGTAATTGATCAATTTACCCAGTGGTACACATAAGTCCCAATTCGCGGTCAACGTGTTAATCCCCTCATTCGACTGGAATTTGTTAGAATCATACTTTCCAGCTATTAACTAAACCGTCCCATGCTCGCCTCCTCGGTGCTTGAAAATTGTTTATCATCAATAAAAGGAACCAGACGAGGTGCTCGCTTTGAAAGACCTTCTCCCCTGAGTGCAATGCTCATTCTTTGCTTCACATAGAGGATCTAAAGGTTTTAATAATCAGAGATTTTTCTTTCATCAGAGATGATGCTCAAGGGTTGTAGAAGGTTAAATTTTCTATTTGTAACTGCTCTGAAGTACTACATCTCACAAGGTTCTTCGGTATAAAGAGAACCTAAAACAACAGATTATGTAACTCAATATGTTCTACAAATTTAAACAGTCCATGTACAGGTGGATGACTTCATGAAGAAGATATCACTCTAGGGGTATTCCAGTACAGATAATGTAGTTCAAATATTTTAGATTGAGATATATGTGTAATGCAGGTGAATGACTTCACGGTTATGCATTTTTGGAAGATTTTCCTGCAAAGTTCCGTAGCTCATGTTAGTGCACATCTTTGCAACGCTACGATGTTCTCTTCCTCCAATAACTCCTCCTAATGGGGAAAATGAATGTGTAGACGATGTTCGTATTCTTGCTTGTCTCGGGTTAGTACTACTCCACTTAGCAAGGCAACTTCAATGGGTCAGGTGAGCACATTCTGGTACGTGCCCAGTACAGAGACAGACGCGTTGTTCTTTACAGACTAGATTATATGAGGGTGAAAGCCTCCCAAACCACAAAAAGGTGTATCAATACGAGGAAGAGTAAAGGCACCATTTAGCATAAACAATCTATGCACAAGGTGTGTTGACCCACACAAGACCACCCGCGCATAAAAACAGTGAATTGAGAAGGATGTGCATGAAAAGAGATAGAAGACGAATGTATCAGGTGCTGCAAAATAGGACGGAAGTGAAAGAAAGGTATTATTTCAAAGAAAAGAGTTACTAAGCCCTTAGCTCGAGAAGCTACGTTTTCTCCATGGGCGGTTGATCATTACAATGATATATATGAAAGGAAATCAAAACCTTCACAGAGAAGTTCGGTACATTAGTCATCAATAACATCAAATCGCGCCGAGTCTTCTGCTTAGTACTAAGCATTTTATAATACAACTGCGTCAAAGAAATATCATACAAAACTTCCATAGCTACAAAACTGTAGAAAATATAAAAATCACTAAATTAATAAATATGAGGAATCATCTTTGACTTAATGAGAAAACAACCGAGTGGGGGTGACATCAAGCGTAAGGTACACTTGTCACATCAGCTCAGATCGACTGCTGTTACGCGAGTAACAGCGTCCAACTGCGTACAGGAAGATCAACCGACTACTCCGACAGAGGAACAGAGCACCAGAATAAAACAGTGCCAAAAGCTGCCCTTGTTAGTCAATCTGATGCATTGATCTTGAAAGATAGATACGAAGATTTCTCAAATCAAAATGAGTGGTACTCTAAACAGAAATGAATCAACAAGAATTCAAGGTACTCCTAAATAATGCGTGAAAAGCACCCAGGGCAACGTATGAACAAAAACAGGACACAAGGTACTTACGATGAAGGCGTCAGGAGCACCCTAGATACCCCGAAGAAGGAGCAGGACCGCAAAATGGCGCCAACGTTCATCGGGTCCACCACCCGATCCAGCAAGACCCACAGCCTCTTGTGATTAGTGCTTCCAGCGGCGTGAGTCGTGGAACTTAATTCTCTCGACGAAGATGCAGATGATTTTTCGGCAACAGTGAGTCCTGCGTCATCACTTCGGCTTGTTAGAGTGTGTCTAGCATTAGACGAAGAATCTACCAGATCAGTTTCTATGGAGTTGCTTGAATCGGGGTGGTGAGATGAGACCCTGTTAGATGGAGCTGAATTGCCTTCTTGTGACACATCAAGCTGACTGATATCGAAAGCATCAAAAGGTAAGTACCCTGCATAGCAAAACACACCTTGATGCACGGTGCCTTTGTCAAAGACTCTCTTGAAAACTTTTCCATCTAGTGACCGAAATTCAATCCCTTTATCAGTGCAGAGCTTATGAATTTCTTTGATCAAAGGGTTTGATTCTTCAAGGCCTTCCTTGCAGTAAACGCAATATATTTCTCTCTTGCCTGCCCTCAGTGCCAGCAACACGGGATGTATGCCGTACACGTGCTCCTTCTCACCGTATTCCTGTAAAATAGAATCTCCCAACTTTAACATTTCCTCGTTCGTTTTCTGTCGAGTGCGCCCATAGTCTTTTTTCTGCTTCCAAAACCTCTTTTTTTCGCTATGGTTAGTCCTGTTTGACGACCAGTGTGTGTCTAAAAATTTCGCATTTCTTCTTTCATAACGTGGATGAACGTTTGCATTGTTTGAGGGTTCTTGAAATTTACGGAAGGAATTTTCATCATCCATACCAGATTGGCGATCATCAGCACACTTGGAAATCCGTTCCTCGTCTCTGCTCTGACTACCAGTGAACGTTTGAGACCAAGAGCCATATTTATGCAAATTTTTCAAGTCTTCAGCACTAGAATTTGAGCTAAATCCATACTTATTGATCTTCTTTGGCGTTGAGGTCCGATCAATTACGTTCAGGTTTTTAGTAATCGGAGCTTTGACCACCGGGATCGGGCCGGTGATTTCGTCTACTGGTTGACGATTACGGCTGCCTGATTGTTTGGGTTTGCCGTTCTTGGGTTTATTTCTCGAACGGTCTTCTTCGAAATCCGTATCCGCTATTTTGTGTTTGAAGGTGATAGGCTTAAAGGCCGTACCTCGAGAACAAAATCGAACCAAGGACAAAGTTGTTCTACGCAGCATCGCGTATGACGAATTTCAAATGAAAAATATCTGCAAATGATAAAAATATTAGAATTTGTGCACGCATCGAGTGATACAAGTTGTCATTGTGAATTCAAAAATTAGAAAGGATAAGTTAGTTTAAGCCTCCCTGAGCACAAAATGTTCCAAAGAGAGGAAGGACCAGGGCAGCATTTGGTACGGTAAAGGGGACGGGGAATCAATACACAAGGTGTGTTCCAACATAAAATGCCTTGGCCATAGAAACCGAAAGATTGGAAGAAGCTTCTGAAATAAGATTAAAGCTGAAGAAATAAGTAAAGGTGCTAAAAAATTAGCCAACAGTAAATCGAAAAAGATGGTCCGTCATAAAAAATTTCCCCTTCAATAAAAACACACATCCATTACTCTCAGTTTGTGACCTCACATGCTCTCACTCGGAGCGCTAATTCTCTTAGATTCCCTAGTTGCACACCTCACAACGAGTGGCGAGAATGTACACATCATATGAATACTAGATTAGATTAGATTAGATTATTAGTTAGTTTAAGCCTCCCTATCCTCAACAAATGAGATCCAAAGAGAGGAAGGAAGAAGGCACCATTTAGTATGGAGTTAAGGGAACGTGGAATCTATGCAGAAAGGGCATAGAAACAGTAAGATGAGAAAGAAGTTCATGAAACAAGATCAAAATTGAAGAAGTAGTAGGTGTTGAAAAAACAGGACAGCAGTGAACCGAAAAAAGTTGGCCCGTAACAAAACAAGAACCTATGTTATTTTAACAAAAAGAAAGCTCACCTAACCTAACCTTCAGCTCGGGCCCTCACATTGTCCCCCTGGGAGCGCTAATTCCCATAGATACAATAGTTGTATCTTCATGAGGGGTCATATGAATACTGGCTCGATGAAGAGATGCTGTCCTAAACCTAATCAACATAACCCTTAAGAGAGCTTGGTCCTATTATGCAAGCTATAAAAAACTTAATTTAATTGAAAATTTGCCAATACCTAGAGGAGCTAAGCCCCATTAAACTTGAGAATTTTGGTTTATACGGCGCAACAATATGCGCATAAAATTGCACCATCGACGTTTGCACAGCACACGACAGCTTGTGAAGAGGCTTTCAGAGACGAAAATGAAGAGCACAAACGAAAAAGAAGATGCAAATGAGAAATGGAATCCCACACTCAAACAATGTAGCACTAGGGAGGTCCTTAAATATACATGAATTGTTTCTTTTTTTTAAATGTTAAGCTCTCACCCTGCCAAAATGTTCCATTGGTCCGAAAAACACCCCAGAAAAAAAAATGAAATCCATCAACATTTAGGGGTTTCCCAGGGGGGTCAAATATTCGCCTCTTGTGCATATACCGGGCAATATACAGAAATGTCTAATAAATGTCGGGAATCACTACAGCTAGCATTCCAGGTCCCCCCACAAGTTTGTGGGTATTAGCTACTAAGGCAGGAGTCTCATGGTCGTTAGCCACTCATTGCTGCCTGTTCGCTGTCAGGGTATACTTCTTGGAGTCTGGAAACATCTTTCGGTGTTCTCCGACGATTTGAAGAAGGTACTGGAGTTGCTCTTCCCCTATTGTTAGCAATTCTCTGAAGTCCTGGACGAGAGCCACTCCACGTTTGGCATGGTCATTGACAACCTTCAGGGCTCTGACGATGGCCATTGTTTTCTTGAAGTCCTCAAGATCTTTCCAAGATTCTGGGTTTGCCTCCAAGAAACTTGTCGAAAGACCCAGGCGAGTGAAGAGGAGCAAGGAGTTCATGGAGGCGAAGTCGTCCGAAGTCTTATTTCCGATTTCTTGCAGATCGACGACTGCTCTCTTGGGTGGATTTTCAAGCCCTTCTTCTTCGCTCATGTTCTGTACAATCCTTCTCTTCACATCAAGCGAAAAGGGTAAAACCAAAAAGAGAGAGTCCGATCAATTCCTCTGAGAGGTACCAAAGATGAGATGCCAGTTTCTTGCTGGCGGCCTTAGACACTTGGCTGTCAAACTCTTCAAATGTCGTAAGTTGCTGCAATAGTGCCAAGTCAGAAGCAGGAGCTGAAACTCCATCAGTTGCAGTTGTCCACGCCTTCAGATAGAATTTGACGATGAACACAAGGATTCTTTCCAAGCCATTTGATTCTTTTTATGACAATTTGAACTGGCCAGAGAACATCCAAGCTTTCAAAGAGTATACTACTTTGGCCATCCATCTTGCATGATGCATTGGTCCACTCCTGGAGACTTGAAAGATATTCTTCCTTCTGGAATACTACCCAAAAAAATGACACACAGCTCTAAAAATTTGCAGTAATCATCTCTGGGTTGCTTTTCTTTAAGCCGCTTCTTGGCTAACTTCAAACTCTGTCAGCTTCGAACAAAGCAAAGTTCGCCACTTTCTCTGCTGTTTGATATGATGACTGGTCCATTAACGACCACTTCTGACAAAATCATTTAAAGAGGAGAACTTCGGGACAGGAAGTTTATACCATGCAGGTTCTGAAGACAGCCCCACAAGCAATTCCAAGACGTGGTGACGGCAATCTAGGAATAGAAGCTCTCTTCCCAACTTCTGCTGGATGAGGGTGCACGTTCCAGAGATGTGGCCAGTGTGCGAAAGTGTTGTGTCGAGGGACATAGCTGCAACACGATCAGTTATATCCCATTCCTGCAGTGCGTTTACCATAGCATCGGCCTGGGCTGCCCCAATGCCCCTTCCCAACTTTGGAACTGCAAGAAGCTGGTTGACTCCAAGCTCAGAAACCAACACTGGCAATCGGTCCACTTGCTCTTTGCCTGTTAAAGCGGGGATTAATTTTCCATCCCAGTGGACAGTGAGGCTGACAGTGGGATCAAATTTACCATGAACAGAGCGGGCAAAGTTCATCCTCTGGGATTCTCGGTGGCGGTGAATGGAAGAACGATTTATGTTGAGCTCTTCCACGTTGTGCCCCAAGCTCTTTGCTGCTTCGGCGAGTACGAAGGCAGCTTTTCTGTCGGACAACTTTGTTCTGCCCAAAGCAGCTGCCAGCGATGGCGTCACAATGTTAATCTTCGCTCGCTTTGGAGGAGGTTGGGTTGCAAACACTGCTTCAGTTTCATCACGTTCATCATCAGTGCTGGAAGTCGATGAACTTGTAAGCACTGCCACATTTGAAGAATTCTGAATATGTTAGCAAGGGGGGGAAACTTTGACCCCCCTGAGAAATCCCTAAATGTTAATGGATTTCATTTCTTTTTTGGCTGGGGTGTTTTTGGGACCAATGGAACACTTCGGCAGGGTGAGAGCTTGACATTTAAAAAAATTTTTTAGGACCACCCTAATGTAGCACTGTACCCAAAAAACCCAAACTATTTCTCACGGCCAGTGCTGCTAACTGAATCTGTTGAGGGTAGCTAGGGAACCTCCGGGGAACGCCAAGTCCCCAAAGTACGCTGATGAGAATAGACACCATCAGTGCACCCCCTTGAGAGGAACTTCAGCATTCTATATTCATCCCAAAGAGCCTGAATCCTCTAGATACAGCATCAACGATCCTGTATTATATCTTGTCCGCTTGATTATTAATGATAAATAACTTCATATCAACAATCGGTTGGAGTAAAATTATTTATGGGTAATAGTACTAATTATTCCCCATCGATGAATTTATTTAAAATTTCCTTTAGGAAATGTTACCGACTATTACCAGGATTTTTATAAGTTATTACTTGCACATGATAAGCTGGCTGATCACGCGCCTACAACCTCTCTCGCCCTCACATGTCTAGAACAAGTTGAATATAAACACCCATAGGCAGCGATGTTTCAGGCCTCTCGCTTCTGAGCGCAACTTACACTGCTAGCCCCAGCCTGAATGTTTCTGAAATAGGTGAAAAAAACACACAATTCCCACTGAATATAATTTACGACACGCGCTGGTCGGTACCAACATTTGTAAAATAAGGCACGCATCGAACACTGAATAACAAAGAGGCAACGCACTGATCAAACATGAATCTTACATTATAAAACCAAATTTGAAACAGAAAAATAACTATTGAGCAGAGTTATGACTCATATTTCAACATCAAAGAGACATGAATGTAAACGTAAGCGGAAAAAAACGGCTTAAAAACGTCTAAAAACACGAACGAAGTGGACACATCATCGAAATCGCTAACACGATACATCAGCCATATCCTTGACACAGACCAAGTAGAAAAAAGAGATCATGGTAAGCTAACCTACAACACTCGAACGAAGTGTTGCTGGGAATGACGTGGGAAGTCACAGTTGATGTAAAATGTATTTTTCTATATCACCTAATACTGTTGAGCAGACAACTTTAGTTGGGACGTAACTTACATGCGAAACATCACAGGTTATTGTCTTGAGAGGTTCACACTCCACTTCGTTCCTTTATACTTGATAATATTCAAAATAGCAGATTAGATGCAAGCTCACGCCTCCCTAACCCCAACAAAGGCGTTCCAAAGAGAGGACGGTATCGTTTAAAATTGATTTGAGGTAAGGCGGATTTTATGCACAAGGAGTATAGAAACAGTGAGTTGAGAAAGAAGTATATCGAACAAGGTAAAAGTTGAAAAAAAGTAGTGGGTGCTCATAAACAAGACAGCAGGGAACCGAGAACAGATGGTCCGCAACAAAACAAAAAAACTTTTCTATTTCAACCGAAGGAAGGCCTACCTAACCTTTAGTTTGGGACCTCGCATATTTCCACTGGGAACACCAATTCCCACAGATATAATATTTGTCTCCAATTGAGGGGCTACGCAACATAACAACCTCTTAATGATCGTCAACAAATACCATATTCCTCAATTACCACCGCAGTTATTTAAGACGATTTCAGCAGTAATGCACAGCTGAATGGATATTGTATATCCATTTTTGATAGCTCTTAGCTGGTCTTTTCATGTATATCGGAGACCATTCCAGGAAGTTATCATCGCTTCAAGCACATGTATCCTTTGAGAAATCAACGCGAGTGACATATTTGCTAATTGCTCAAATGCCTACACAAAGCGGCCTCTTAACTGACGTTCCAACAGGATGTGTGCAAGTAGAGTTTACTGCTTCATCTGATGGGTACAATCAAGTCTATTTTTAGACATAATTTGCTCGAGTGGTAGATGCATCTGTCAACTCAAACTCCTTTTTTTTGGAGCGCAAATAGACATTTTCCTTGGAAATATTTATGAAAAACTGACTAGATAAAACAACTAGCAAGGTGCAGCACCATCTGAAACTGGAAGTTTGCTTAGCGTCGGCTGAGACTGCGCTCTGAAGCATTACTGCCTGCTCCGCGACGCGACAGCAGAGAGTCACACGAGAAGTTCAATGTCCCCAACTTCGCTGTACGTTCATCGGAGCAAACTAATCTTCCCATAATTTAGGAGAGGACGTAGGAAAACCCATCTACTCAATGAGATTACGTATCAATCTCTCTCCTTTCTTAGTTAAGAGCTGAAAATCACCGAAATAGCGAAACAAAGCAATTAATTATAAGTTTGGAAAAATTCTTGCCATGCGGGCACTGACAGCTCAGATATAACAGACTAGAAAAATATCAGTAAAATAATAAATAACTTGCATGGCTTCTGTAATGGCAGCGAAGCCCTGTCCTTCTCTTTTTTCACTTTTTTAACAGGTTTTCAATGTTATTCAGAACTACCATATATATAGTACCAATATTATTGTGCATCATCAGCACAAAACAAACAACTTACTCGTTAAATTCTTTCAATGGCACACACAGCTAACGTTCTAGTACGTCTTCTGCTAAGTTACCGTTACTTCGATATGGTATAAATACTATTTTTAAAATTAAAATAGTAAAGATCGCTGATGCGTCCTAAGACACACAAAATACCTCGACTCTGTCAATGCAGAAAGTTGACCTCTCAACATCACTTTACTGCTGTTTTAGTACAAAGCATAGGCGTGGCGAGGCACCAAAAACATTAGTGAGACAGGTAACTCTCGAGTTATCCACATCTCGATTAGTCCCTCTCTCGATTTTTATCGTTTTGTTTGCCTCTGTCAGTCCGCGCCATCTCGATTTATCCACCCTTCGCGTTCGTCGTTTATTCTGCAACATTCTTTGTAAGAAAAAAATCAAAAAGACATTTTGTAAACAAAAGCTATTCTTTCATCTGTTAATCTGTTCAATGTGTGTTGGTTCAAAATATGGGCCAATATGGCAACCCCTATGAGTTCAAGTGGAAAAGTTGATGCACCTATGAAAGTAAAAATTAGAAAAAGCAGAAAAATCATAAACAAAAATTAAAAACATGAGCAATAAAATATTTATTGTTTTGAATATTTTTGTTATATTTTCTCCTTTACTGTAAGGATGCTACAATGATTATTCGTATGCAGCATAAAGTTCCCCCAAAAAATAGATTCACTTTTTCTTCTAAACCAAATGTGGTACCTCGATTTTTCCCATATCTCTATTTATCTAGTCCCATCGCAGAAGACAAATCGAGAGTTACCTGTATAGTAGTGAGGTTAAAGCTCCGTTTCAGTAGCAAAGTTGTTTTCACAGAGCAAAGACGAGGGACCAGTTAGTACGGACGTGAGAAAACGTGGAATTTACCCGCCAGGTGTGTTCCCACACACGATACCCTGTCTATAGAAGCAGCAAGTTGGGAGGGAAGAGGAAGAAAAGACAAACATGAGATAGCAAAAAAGGCATGAAAACTGAAAGAAACAAAGTGGGCACGGAAGATAGAAGTTCCGAAGGCATATCCATAATAGCTGAAATATCCTAACCGCATCCCTAGGGGCGCCAGTCTCCCATAGCATAAGATAACAAACCTAACCGACCTAAATCTGTGGCTCTCCTAGGACTTCTGAGAGGTCATACACACAAAGAAATTCAAAATACTTAGGTAACGTTCGAATTATTGTTGAGAAGTTATCAATATATATTACGTTCAAATCTATTGTCCGGATGAGAGTAGAAGGAGTAACAAAAGATGGAAAAGAGGCCCAAAAAACTTTTCAGTTACCTGTTTCTTCGTATTGAAACCCTGACGGCTATAGAAGAAATCACTTCAACAAAAGATATTTTAACCGGAGAGAACACTTGGGATGCCGGAAAACCCTTTTTTTTGACAACCGTTATTCGATAGATGAAATTTACAAACGTATTGAAGAAAAATATCTCTAATTAAATAGGTTATACAACACACGTGATGACATCAAATGAAACAGTTTTTCGCACGACTAAGAACAATGGAAAATCAAGTCGTCAGCAACAACCAATCATAACACGAGAACCCGTCGTCTAGTGAACACCAACAGGAACACATTGTCAACAACCAATAAAGAAAACACAAGAACAGGTCCGCAAGTAACCATCAATCAAAAAATACAATAACAGGTCACATGAAAACAATCAATAAAAAATCACAATAACAGGTCACATGAAAACAATCAATAAAAAATCACAAAAACAGGTCACCTGGCAACAATTAATCAATATAAAAAATTAACAAGTCACCTGAGAAATAGTAGCTAAAGATTAGATGGTAGTTTAAGCCTCCCTAACCGCAACAAAGAAGTTTCAAAGAGAGGAAGAAGGAAGGCATCATTTGGTATGGAGTTAAGGGGACCCGGAATCTATGCACAAGGTACCGAGGTTTACGTTGTAGTTAAAACAGGGGACTCCATAAGTCGAAAGTTAACGTTGCTCGAGTTATAGGATACAACACTGACAGTACAGTTGCACTTTTCAACAGGCACTTTTGAATTTTTCAGGTAAAAGTTGCACTATTCAGCAGGCATCGGACGGCTGACAGGAGGACTAGCTAGTCGGAGATCGGTGCAGAAGCTCCTGCTGGTGTGCTCTGCAAGATGATCATGTACTGGTTTTGTGGTAGAGCCCACGTATTCAGACGCACACTGTGCGCAACTAAGTTGGTGTATAACAGAAGAGAGCATAGCTTTTGGGAGATAGATTAGATTAGATTATTAGTTAGTTTAAGCCTCCCTATCCGCTACAAAGGCGATCCAAAGAGAGGAAGGAGGAAGGCACCATTTAGTATGGAGTTTAGGGAACGTGGAATCTATGCAGAAAGGGCATAGAAACAGTAAGATGAGAAAGAAGTTTATGAAACAAGATCAAAGTTGAAGAAGAAAGTAGTAGGTGTTGAAAAAACAGGACAGCAGTGAACCGAAAAAAGATGGTCCGTAACAGAACAAAAACTTATTTCATTTCAACAAAAAGGAAGCCTACCTAACCTTTAGCTCGGGCCCTCACATAGTCCCCCTGGGAGCGCCAATTCCCATAGATACAATATTTGTATCCCCCTGAGGGGCTTTTGGGAGTTAATCCTTGTAGTTGGAAAAAGAGCTTATCTGATTTTTATTAATGATACGATAATGAAAATCATTGATCATGGAATATTTAGACAAAAGAACTAACAGATTTTGTTTGATCTCTACAAATGGTTGCCTGAAATGAGGGAAAACACAAAAAAAAATTTTTAAGAAACATTAGATGCAGATGAAGCGCAAGAAAATTTTCCATTCAAAAAAAATTCTTAACAGCTCTTTCGAAAACGAAAAGGACATAAGGATATGTAGATATGTAAGGAAGGGTTCTAAGATATTTCTAAGTGTCTCTAAATATTATAGTTTTTATTATTATTCTCCTTAATTTTTGCTCAGATGCAAAACCAAAATTCTTCGGCTAAATAGCACAAAGTTTGATAATAATCTTTCACTAAAATTCTAAAAAGGAAGTTACAGAATCCTAATATTGAAATTCTGGAGACGACAGGTATAAAATTTTAACGACGAAATTTTAGAATGTAAGGGTACCAAACCATGTCAAAGGTCCTGTCAACTACAAGGATAAACTTTCGCAAGGTATGCTCCCTTCTATTACACACACATAGTTGCGTACAGTGGTCGTCTGAATACGAGGGCTCTACCGTAAGAGCGCAACGTGTTCGTGTTGCAGGGCATGCCGGAAGGAGCTTTTATACCGATCTCGCCAATCCGCTCCTATAATGAGAAGTGAAATTAGTCAGTGAAATTTAGTAACCAGTTTGCAACACAACATACCTTCAAACTATGAAGTATTTTCAATTTAAAAACTTCAACCTTAGAAAAACGATACCTTGTCGGCTTATTCCTTGCAAGGGGTTAACGGAATTTGTGTAACGGTATCATTCCTTGTTTCCAGATCAATTATTGTTGAGAATAACTCCTTCAAGTCAAAACGTCTAATCCTAAAGACTTGTCCTCCCTCCCAACACCAGAACTCTATAAAAAACGATATAAAATCCCTATACCAAAATTCTTTGAAAAAATCATGAAACCATTATACCAAAATTGTAAGAAAAGAAGTTTTTAGAATGTCTCAAAATACATAGTATCAATTTTTAAAACTTACATTGAACACTTTGATGTGTATAATGCTACAAGCATACTATTAGAAACCTTTGGTCTCAAATTTCCTGAACATTATGTGCAACAGGCATGGAACTGTATATTTTTGCGTCATTGACCAATGATAATTCACAAACGTTTATTTTAACAGGATATTATTTAGAATCATAGTTCAAATCATTGACATTTGACATCCAATAATTATAGCGAAATAATCTAAAGCTTGATGTCTGTTATGCCTATTCAGTACCCCAAAATTGAAGCAGTGTTAATATTGACCATAACTCGTTTTTTCGGTCTTTATTAGAATCTAGCAACATAAGCGGTGTTTCCCAATGATATGTAAAACTTTGCACATGTTTTCTAGCACTCTAGTCAATACAATTTTATCACAGGTAGCGAGACAATTTGTTACCGACACGAGCATGAAGATCTTGAACTACTAAAGCATTTGTGACCTACATTTAATCCTTTACTGTCAAGGTAGATTTCAAAATCCACTTTCACAAACAGCTCTAATATAATTTATTCTTTGTGAAATTTGTACCCTTTCGTGTTTTTCAAAGTTCATTGTCGAGTGGCAGTCACTTCCTCGTTGTGATGTCGGTAACTACATGATGTCGGTGCCAGTTTAATGATGGTGGTTGTGATAACAGTAATATGAGAACAAAATGCAGACGTTAGAAAGGGTTAATTATTTCTAAATATTTATTTCTTGGAACGGCAGGTCTCTAATTATTATAAGCCATTAATTATACGAGGGTACAAAACATGCACAATAGATAAATACTTCAGAACTTACCAAACTGATCATACACATGCCCTTGCCTTGTAGATTAAAGAGCTGACTTTTCTAAAGAAATAAATTTCATCACTCTTCGGCTTCGGGTTCAAAGCAGTTTACCTGCCTTATCTAATTCGAATGAGCATATCCTGAGTAGACATGGAGAAAAGAACAAATTATGTGCGCCTTAAATCACCTAGGACAGGTTTTCAAATAGCTTACACTATAACACAAATTCTGGTCGGAATCTTAGATTTTCAAGAAGACTAGACTTATTGTAGTTCAGCAACGTGTTGCAGCAAGAAGCACAGCCAAGTCAATATAGGAGAACTCACGCTGTCCGCCGTACCGCTAAGAACGCAAATTGCCAGAAAATACGCCTCTGGCGATTAGTTAGGTGACTAAAAAATGTCGTAGCAGCCCTGTAAAGTTGCGCTGCTCGGGTTGGACCGTCAATCAAAAGGATATCCAACGACTGACGAACATCGATTGATTTGAAAGAAGTGTGTTGCTAGCTGGGGCTCAGACTTTCAGGGAGGTGGCTGAAGCAGTGGGAACCACAGGGTTCATGGCATAAACGAGCGTGGCACCTGCCACCAGCACGATGCTGAGCAGCGTGAACACGGTCACCTCATATCCAAATATGATCTGTGGTAATAATAAAATGTATTAGGTATTCATCCATGTGTTAGTGATTTGCAGTGCTATGCAAAAGTAACAGGTGCATCCCATTTTTTGTCATGATTTTAGTTTGAGTACACAATTTTACTTAAAATTGGGTCAGTATTATCCTATGCTAGTGTAGGTCCACGGCCAGTCAAAAATGAAGGGATTCGATAGTTTTCCTAAATAAATCTCAAGGTATTGATGACAAACAAATATCTCCATCCTAATAGTCCCAGCCATTAATATATTCTTGTACTTGCGCACTGGTGAAATTCGTACCTCAGATACGGTCATCAAGAATGTCACAGACACACACCTCCCTTTATTTGAAATAAGAAAAAAAGCGAAATGAAAGAAAAGTCATAAGAAATAAGAAAATTAAATCTCTCGAGAGTTGATGAGGCCGAGTGAACACTTCCCGTCAAAATATTAGGGCTGGAGCTTCTTTCACAAATACGCTCAGCTCATCACACACTCTCGGCTGGCTTCGGACCGACAGACGGACGCGGCTCTAATTATAGTTTAGATTATTAGCCATGAAGTTTTTGGAAAAATTTGCTATCTTTTTCATCGCGATAAGCTGCATTTTCATAACAATAGATTAAATTTCCACGCCGTAATTTTGACTTGAAAATAGAAGTGAGCAAAGGCCAGGTTTTTTATATCATTTGAAAGGTATCTATGACACCAACCATGCAAGCAGATTCCCATTGCTAACATGGGAGAAATTACACACAAAAAATTTACCTAAGTTTACTTATAATTTTAAGAAGGCACCTGACGCTTTATTATATAGTATTGATATTGATAGCACTTTTACTGGCATGTGGAACAATAATTAAAAAGTTACCGAATCCATTTCTCCCGTTCTTGGCGCAGATTAAATTAGAAGTTAGTATCAGTCTCCCTTACCACAACACAGATGTTCAAAGAGAGGAAGGGTGAAGGCACCATTTAGTATGGAGTTAAGGGAATGGGAATCTGTGCACAATGTGTGTTCCCGCACAGGATCCCCTACGTATAGAAACAATAAATTGAGAAGTAAGGTTGTCACACAGGATAAAAGTTGAAGAAACTAAGAGGTGCTGAAAAATAGGACAGCAGTGAACTAAAAAAGGTGGTCTTCAACAAGGCAAAACCCATTTTATTTCAACAAAAAGAAGGTTTACCTAACCTTCAGCTCGGGACCATACATTTTACCCCTGGGAGTGCTTATGTCCCGTTTTCAGCGTATGGTGCAAGCAAAATTATTCTTAGTACTTCCTTCAAGCATGTTAGTCAATTGCTGAACATTTCTTCACCGGACTGCTTGCACCAATTCAGAGAACAACTGTCGTGAGTATTCAAAATTTCAGCTCTGCCACTAATTTGAATCAGTGCACTTCACTAGCTTTTTGCCCTCTCCCCTCAGAAACTGTTTTTGCACGGTTCCAAGTTCTATGGCTATCATTCGAGACACTTCTTTCAATGATTTCCCAGCTCGGTGCATCCGGATTGTCTGTCTTTAGTCAAAAACAGAAAGTTTTTTAGTAAACTTTCCCAGCGGGATTGTTCATGCTTCTGGTAGCGGTGAGGGCAGGTGCAATACTGACTACCAGTGACACTGAACGTAACTGAAGTAACCACTTCCATTTTCTTCAAACTTGGTATGAGAAAACCTGTAGAAAGTAGCTTAAATTCTACTGATATTTCACTAGAGCGCCACAAACTTTTGGCCAGGCAGAGTCTCTTTACGTAAACGAGAAACAAAAATTAAGTTTGAAATAAAATGAAAAAATCATAGCCAACATATGAAAACTAATGCAAATCCATCTAGAGAATTTAAAACTGAACATAAACCAAATAAATAATTAGCTAAGCAAGCAAATAACAAAACATAATAAAATGTTACTCACTTAGACCAGCAGGAAGAAGACTTGAAAGTTCACTGACCAGGGGAACTGAGAACTTAACTTCAAATTCTCTAAAAAACAATATTAGGATTGCTTACTATTATGTTATCAAATTAAATTCACTTGCAAAGCGGGAAAATATTACAGTAATATAAGCAGTTAAGCTACACTCAAGAAAAGAAATAGTATACTTGTTGGTTTTAAGGAGTAATGAAGGTAGAACTACAAATGGCAGCCAATGCAATCCCCAGTTAAAGCGTTATAAAACATTGCTGGCTGACGTACGTACATTGATGACACGAATTTGGGCGTTAGTTTCGGGACATGTTTGACACACCAACGAGCGTTGGTTTAAAGAGACATTTTTTTCCAGTATAATGTAGCATTGGTAAATCTAGCCTAGTGTTGCTCCGTCAAATTAAATCTTTTCCCTAAATATTTGTTTCTTGAATTGTTAACAAAAAGTGCTAAGTAAGCGGCAAAACATAGCAAAAACGATGTGCCCAAGAAGCAGAACATGGTGAAAACACAGCAGTATCTGCGTAGCAATGCAGCGTGGGAGTGCCGCAAAGCAGTTCTTACAGAGCAAAAAATCCATTTATAGCAGCACTCACAAAGCAGAGCACGGCCAGCACGCCAGGCTCGATGGCCGCGGCGAACACCTTCAGGATGGAGTTGAGGTTCTTGAGGAAGACGCTGGTGACGAGGCCCAGCGCAGCATTGTTGACCACCACAAGCATCACCAGCGGGGACGCTGCGATCTGCGCACAACACAAGTACGGTTCAAGTCGAGAAATTTATGGCCAGCTTACACATTTTAAATCAAGGCAATTACCAAAAATTGCACCACCGGTTCTTGATATCTGTCATCTGAAACCAACAGCATACAAGCAAGCTAGTGAAGTTGAACTTGAAAGTTGATCAACATAGAAGGAAAATTGCTAACATTTTTAAAAAAAGCTGTGGAACACAATTTTTGCAGGTGTTGAAAAACGAATAACAAAGAAAACTGGATAAAGTCAAACAACTTGATGACAGTATGAGACGAGCAGAACCTTTTCCTTCCAAGCTGTACTAATTCCCGAACATGGAATAAATTTTACAAAACTTCTCTCCACTTTACGAAGTGTGACAAAAATTACGATGAATGAATTCTTTTAGCGACAGGTGCTGATGATAAATCCATTTAAAGTAGGAAGTGTGATAGGCAAATGTTTTGAGGTCGTGGCAAGTTTAACGCGTTCACCGCGTTTCCGCTGTGGTAAACGGTTCGTTTGGTTAGGTTGTAAGCAGCAGAACAGGGAAATTGACGTTAATGCTCAAATACTTTTTATCCTATATAATAAATACGAGAAACAATTGCACGACACATTTCACCTGGTATGATAACAATTATTAAAAATGTTGACTCACTTTTGGAGGAACTTTTTCTCTATTGGGCAGATTTATCTGAAAATTGCACTACATATATAGATTAGGATTTAGGCCCCCAAACCTTTTGCAAATTGTTGCATAGAAAACGAGGCATTCTGACAAGAAAGTTTTCAAGGGGTACATTTCAGACCATATTAAAACCAAACCAATTGATTTTAAAAGTTGCTTTTAGTGTCATCGTACTGAGAGAACAATGTTCTACAAATTCTATTCTCTTAAATCCAAATTTGTTGTAACTGAAATTTTAAAAACTTATAAATAATTTTTTTTTAGTAATTTAAAATTATTTAAAAATAAAAAGCTAAATTAAAAATAAATGTAATAGAGATAGTAGAACATCTAATTGCGAATAAAATGAGCCCCAAATCAAGTCGCTACGTCAATTAACATGATAGATATAAGTCCTCGAAATATTCATTGGTAGGGGGACAATTAAATGAAAATACTGACCTATTGCAAATACCTTCATTTTTCAAAGACCTAAGTAAGAAATGTTAATGCAGTATTTGATAGACCATTCAATTACTAATACAGGGTGTCTACTGATATTTCACTTCCAAATGTTACAACTTTTATACTACTTTTTACTACCTTCAACAGCAAAAATTTATTACCCACTTTTACATATTGAATGTTGCCCAAATGTCCAGAATGTCCAGATATAAAATGTGTGATACTAAATAAAGCAACTAATGCGTAATTGCAAAAAATCACTCAAATTCCTAATGTACCCTATCTTAAATGGACTTTAACAAATGTTTGGCAAAGGCCCTGTCTTGACATCTTTCAATTTTGAGAGCAACTGTTCATCAAACGCAAAAAAATAAACTGACTGGAAACTAGTAAACACTGGGGAATTGTCAGACCCCCTTACAGGAATATGTCCCATAAACTGCGGCAAATATCTGCTTATGGGAGAATGAAATTTTTAAAAATATTAATACTCTTTACACATATGTACATTACTTTCAATTTTCTGTGAATTATCTCACTTTGCAATTTTTCACTACCTTGATGGGTAAAGTAGACACTGAGGCAATTTTTTATTTTCTTTTTTACTACTTTTCAAATTTTACTACTTTTTACTATTCTTTACTACCTAGTCGACACCCTGTAATAAAGTGCGCTTTGAACCAGCTCGCTACGTCAATAAACGTAAAAATATGCTAATTTTAAATTTACAATCTATGACTTATTGGTGCAACTATGAGAGTGAAATATTGAGGTTGTTTTCCCTATTGAGCAGATTTTTTTATAAATTGCACCACATGTGTAAATTAAGATTTTGAAACATTTTTGCCATTCAACATTTATCAAATTTTCACTTAGAAAATGAGTTATTCTGAAAAGAAAGATTTCAGGGGGCACTTTTTAGAGCTTGTAAAAGCCAAGTCTATTAATTTCATAAGTTGCTTTTAGTGACATCGCACTCAGAAAACAATTTTCTACAATCTCTGTTGTTTTAAATTCGAATTTGTTGTTACTGACGTTTTAGGAATTTTTATGAAAAGACCAATAAAAAGTCCACTTTCTACAATATAAAGATTACAAAAAATAAGAATCCAAATTGAATATGAAATAAGTAGAGATGGGAGTACATCTAATTACAAATAAAATGAGACCTAAACCCAGTCACTACATCAATAAAAACGAACGGTATCTTACCTACAAAAACATACAATATTTCATAAAGAGCGGAACATGACGCGACATGCCCCTCGAGAGCTCGATTGTAACAGGGGTGCTGCTGAGGTATCTTCTGGGGTCATGAGCTCTGATTGGCGCTTTGGTAAATAGTTTCTGACAGTACTTTTCAAAGCAAAGAAATCAATGTCACATTTCCCAGCCAATAAAGCCAATAAAGTTCTCTACAGCCGCGCAGCCAATAACTGCGCAACTTCAAAAATCTGTATTTCCTAAACCATTTTGTCTGAAAAGCTGAAATTTGACATGAAGCACAATAAAGCCTTTGCACACGTATTCAAACAATGAAAAAGGGAACATTTTCAAAAAAATGTGAGTCAGGGAACATTGACTGAGTCATCCCCCTTAATTGAAGAGGTCGTGAAACAGATGAAATGTTTTTCATTTATACAGGTTATTATTATTATTATTTTGGGGTTTTCCCGCCGTTTTCGATACTCACTTATCTATTTATTTATACAGGTACTTGAATGACTAGTTTACCTATTGGTACACATATGGCGTAGTAGGCAGGGAATGTGTTAAAGAAGTTGCGTCAGCTTCCAGAGGCGAATGAGTGAAGTCGTGTTTACCACGTCTGTCGCGCATCATGAATTTTGAAAGTGCCAATCTTAAATTTTATTTTAGGTTATCTTTAAGTACAAGATAGGCTCACAAAAATATGAAAATCCGTGCATTTCAACAATGCAGGGGCTCAGTAAACTTTTAAAGTGTCACAAACGATTTAAAAGCGGAAATGAGACAGTTGAAGGTGAGCAATGGTCAGGAAGTATTTCGGCTTCTAAATAGACTAAAACGTGCAAAAGAGAATAAAACTGTCCGTTCAAACAGGAATTGACCATCTCAAGAAAACTTACCAATGAACTAAACTTCTCGGACAGGCTCATTCGAAGTATTTTAACCAATAATTAGCACATGATTCAAGGATGGCAAACTTTGTTCCCAGACGTACTACATCTCCTTTTGATATGCAAACTTTCAACCAAAAAAATGCAACAGTTCAGATTCTGGTGTGATTAAAAGTTTTTCCTATACAATTATGCATAAATCTACTTTATTGGATATACCAAAATCTTTTTTTAAGGTTTCCTAGGTGCGTTA
>JACJUY010001779.1:18743-57238 GCA_014220935.1 Platorchestia sp. MABIK
TTTGGCCTGAATGCCAAAGCGACAGCTAAATAGTTTATGACCGAAGCTGTCGTTAAATGAGTTATTACTATTATTATTATTATTATCATTTATCACATATATATTTATATATATATATATGAAATATCATATACATGCAAATACAAAAGATTTATACCGGACGATATGTATATTTAATCTTTAAAAAAATTTACAAATGCGATTCACTGAGGACTAATGTACGATTCCGTTTGATTAGAATTTATATGAGGATATTACTACACAGATAGATTCCTGCATCAGCAAGAAAAATGTTGCCACTGCTCTCCAATCTTCATCTCTTAATGCAGCATCTATCACTCTGCATTTTTCTTCTCGTGTTTTCTTGCATTTTCCTCTCTTTACTCCTCTTCTTACTCCTGCGCGTATATTTTCTTGTTCATCTTCACTTGTTTCATAGTCCATTGATTGGTTGTAGAGGTCCATCTTGAGGGAAGCGCTGATCCAAATTCAATGAAAAACACTTTTCTTCTATACTCCTATATTAGAGAAATCGGTACATAAGATACTGAAAAAGGCATTTTTAAATTATTTTAAAAACCGATAGTACGGAATACAACATTACACACATAAAATCCAAATGTATTCCTATATATGTATGAAAAATTTGACTGTTATTAATTTGAACTTGACTTGGATTAAATTGAACTGGACTTGGATTAAATTGACTTGACTCGGATTAAATTGAACTTGACTCGGATTAAATTGAACTTGACTCGGATTAAATTGAACTTGACTCGGATTAAATTGAACTTGACTCGGATTAAATTGAACTTGACTTGGATTAATTTGAAGTGAAAAAGGTGTAGTTGCAGTTGAACGAAATAGAGGCTTCACAACAGCATGCTAAATGAATGTATTCAATGCTTTTGCGTTTGATCATTTTTTGTTTTGATGAAGGAAACTGTATCAACGCTGACGTTTTACTTATCGTTCCACGTACAAGGAAAACACTATATATAATAAGGTTGAACAATATTATTTAAAATTGTGAACTCAAAACTAAAGTTACGACAAAAAATGTGATGTAACCAATGCTTATGCATGTCACAGTACATTAGAGTTTTAATTGAACTAGTATTCCAAAAAGGTCCATTTTAAACGAAGTCAGTTATCGAAATTTTTTTAGTTTTATGGTAGAAGGAATCAAACAATTATTAAAATTTACTCGTAAATAAGAACCTCTGTAAAATTTGATCGCCATGTGAGCCACCGGTGGTACACGAAGGGAATTTGTATATTACTGATGACCGACCAGTAGTCACTCACTCAGTCACTCATACATGATCAAAGTTATTGAAGGCACGAGCTATTTAATGTTTGTACAATTGAGTTTAAATTTGACTAAAATATTGAACTTCAATTAAATCTATGGCGGTTAACGTGGTAATCCGGCGAAGTCGAAATACTCGGTTAATCTTGTGCGCCGCACGTCCGTCCTCACCTCGCCCAGGACGGGGGCTGTTGACCAGTAGGTAGTCCAGCAAGCATTCCTGATTTCAAGGCTGGCATTAACCTTGTACTCGCCGTCCTATGAGATGTGTTCAGTACGCATGGGTGCATTTTGTGCAAGTTATGACCATTTTTGTGGTGTCAGTTGCTGCATACTACCTTATAATGGTTACTAAATGTTACCGCTTCAATAATTGATATTTAATAATTACGTTTTAATATTGAGCGAAGAGATGGTTCGCTTTTCTTATTTGAAGTATATGGTTTTAGTAGAATGAAGAAAATGATAGTTAGATTTTAGCAGGGAAATTTATATCTATATCACTTGTTATAACGGGAGTTACCGAGAGTTTTTGATATAAGATAGGTAACAGTGTCCCTTTCCTTTGATGCAACTCCTTTCTTCGCAGACAAAATATTTTCCATCTCTAAACCTTTCTGATACACATTTGCATCAGCTTTATGAATAACTGCCAGTTGTGTTCAAAGCATTATCTAGGACTACTTGTGCTCGTTTGGGAACTTCAAAGTGGAGAACAAAAGGCATTTGATTGCATTTTCTTTCATTGTAACTTGTTAATTCATTTAGTTTGGTTTGTTAGTGATAATTGTTCTGGTATATTGGGTGTTTCAGAACAAGAGACACAAAATTGCACACGAAGTAGAAAATGGTCAAATGAACACTTTATCTTCTTTAAAATTTTCCGAAAAAAGTTCGGGGTTTTGGGATATTAGCTGTTTATTGTTTTGAAGGATGAAATTTAATGACAAAGCTGCTCGCAATATTTGTTTTGAATTTACTTTACAAAAATTGTTCAAAATGTGTTTCACCTACATGTACATGCTCAACTGTGTTCGTGTTACCGCCGGTTCATGTTACCGGCGTCATGGTGTTTTTGAAACTGAACACTGTCACCAAGACAAACAAGAAGTGACGTGGTAGCACAGCCTGGAACGTTATAAAACTTCTTGCTAAAACTTTTTACCAAATATCACTAAAACTAAATTTTATTATTGTAAGGCTCTCATAGAATAGAAGTGCTTGTAACGTAAATTCATAATAAATA
The DNA here is from genome assembly GCA_014220935.1 of Platorchestia sp. MABIK. Lineage (NCBI taxonomy): Eukaryota > Metazoa > Arthropoda > Malacostraca > Amphipoda > Talitridae > Platorchestia > Platorchestia sp. MABIK. Next base: position 21,302 of record JACJUY010001779.1, read on the forward strand.
TTGCGAGTAATTGTGCAACTAAATTTCATCCTTTATAAAACAATAAAAAGCTAAATCTCAAAAATCCGCAGTATTTTCGGAATATTTCAAAGAAGAAAAAGTGTTTATTTGGCTATTTTCTACTTGGTGGGCAATTTTGTTCCTTTTGTACTGAAACACCCTGTATAATTGCTTGTTCTGAAAGCCATTAAGTAGCTTGATCCAACACAACGTTACTAGCTTTTATTGAGTAGTTATTGATGTGATGCAGGATAGGCGAGGTCAAAGCTGTTTGGACCCATGAGACAATTTTTTTTTAGAGAAATTGCTATTTGAACTTTTCATGAATCTTAAAATTCTGTTTACCCATAAAATTTAATTGTAATCCTTCGATGAGAAGTGTTAATATAATTTATTATACCATGTGATTTCATTTCTTCCTATTTTGATTGTTTCCTGACACAAGTAAATCGTGTCGAAATTTTATTCGGAAAGTTATGATTTGTACTCACACCATGTGTGAATTCTAAGATCTGGTCATGCCGCCATCTTCATGGTACAGTTTTTTAGATAATCCTATGAAAAAGTTTTAGTGTAAATATTCATTGTTATAAAATGGCCTACGTAGAGTAGGCCATTTTAGAGTTTCTACATTGATAGCAGAGCGCGTGTGAGAGTAGGGAATGAGGTGAGTGAGTGGTTTCCAGTTGTGACAGGTGTGAGACAGGGATGTGTGATGTCGCCGTGGTTGTTTAATTTGTTTATGGATGGTGTGGTGAGAGAAGTGAATGCCAGAGTGTTGGGAAACGGTGCGCAGTTGGTGGGACAAAATGGTATGTCTTGGGAAGTGTGTCAGCTGTTGTTCGCAGATGATACAGCGCTTGTGGCTGATTCAGAGGAAAAACTGAGACTGGTTGCAGAGTTTGGTAGAGTATGCGAAAGGCATAAGTTGAAGGTAAATGTGAATAAAAGTAAGGTGATGAGATAATCAAGAGGTGGAGTGTTTGGAACCTTGGATGTGAGGATGAATGGTGAAGTGTTAGAAGAGGTAGAGCATTTTAGGTACCTCGGGTCGGACGTGGCTATTAAGGATAGTATGGAAGTAGAAGGGAGGCATCTAGTGAGTGAAGGCTGTAAGACATTGGGTGCAATGAGGAAAGTTTTTCAATGTAGGAGTTTGAGTATGAATGCTAAGAGGGGACTGTATGAAAGCTTGATCGTGCCAGTTTTGTTGTATGGAGCGAACGGTCGCTTCGCGTCAAGGGAAAGCGGGAATTTCTGCACAATGTGTGCCCACACAAGATCCCTTGCGCATAGAAACAGTAAGTTGAGGTTTTGAGACCAAATTAAAGTTAAAGAAGAAAGTCAGCGGTGCTGAGAAACAAAAAGAGCAGTGAACCAAAAAAAACATCAAAACAAAAACCTATTTAATTTCTACAAAAAGAACGCCTACTTGACTGAGCTCGGTACCTCAAATTTTTACCCTGGGAGTGCTGGAACCGAAAAAAAATGTCCAAAACAAAAGCCTAATCTATTCTAACAAAAAAACGGCTCACCTAAGCTTCAGCTGGTGATTTCACATTTTCACTCTTTGGGTGTACCAATTCCCATACTACAAGTTGTATCTACGAGATTTTAGTAATGAATGAAGGAGCGGCACTTCACTCGATGTATTCCACATATAATTAAAGATACTAACATCGAAAGAGAACGCACAATAAGACAGTGTGAAAATGAAAATACAGTTAAGAAAATATTTTTGTATTTTTTTCTTTGACGGGTTACACAATCGAAGAACAAAATAAATTTTCGAGACAAGCCATAAGGAAGGTTTCGCATATACGTGCGTAGAATCAATAGAAGAGTAATTTTCTAGCGCTCATTTCATTAAATGCTTGCGCATGAAAGTCTCGATCTCTCGCGCCTCGAGGAGTGATTACCTCCGCTCGTGCGACCCGTCACTTCCTGCCTCGGCATGAAGCCAGAGCTGGGCGCTCGTTCGCAGTCACCAGTAGAGCACATGTAAAATGGCATTATTTACTATACAAGCTTTGGTGCCGTGTAACGTCTCAATATGAGTCGTCGCTCTCAACGAGTCCACCCATTCTGTCTCAAGTCACGAGTGCACCGGTCTGCACGGGCAGGAAGTGCATCAGGCATCCTCCGGACAAGAAGCGAAGCAACATCAGCTAATGAGCTAGCTGGCGATCGTGGCACGATTGACTCGGGCAGCATCTCCTGTGACTGGATGCACAGGCGATCAAAAAGGATCGACTGTACAAAACATGTTACGTTGAGCGAGTCTGTTCTCATTTTATTTGTAACAGTAGACCCTTTTAGTTCGCCTCACTGAATACCAGGAATGCTAACGTCGTGTTGAGATTATAACTCAACCACTTGAGCCATGCTCTTAGCGACTCAAGTGCTGCCATACAAGCTTTCAATAACGGTTGAAATAGAAATAAATACTCGGGCAAATAATATTAAAAAAAACAAGAAAAATTAAGAAAGCGCCTGTATAGCAGCCGTCGCCACAGAGCAGCCGCGTCTCGCTCAGTGCTCATCACTGTGGAGCTTTGCTTGCCATCCAAAGGTCACCTGGTACTGACAAAAGAGATGCGAGTCCATTTTGCTAGGGAACCGAATACATCTTTCGCGTGTTAATGCAACCATCCAACATTCTTAATCACAGAAATCTTGAAACGAGGACATTAAAAGCAGCTGTGCTTAAGAGAAATGAACGACACATCATTATCAGAAGATCTAGGCAGTAAATTGACGTCGCATAAATGCTAACGACCTATTGCTTCAATTACTCTCTCACAATAGAGAGATAAAATACAGCAACCCATTGCTAATAGCTATACAGATCTCAGATACAGAGAATAGCTATCTACAAAATAATACAAATTATTTTACAAGAAAAAACGGCATATGTTCACTTTACACAGGCCTGGCACGTAGCAAGCAAAATCGCCCACTAGAATCCATTTAAATACTGGTGCTCTCAAGCCTTAAATAATCCCACAGGTAAAGCCAGCGGCCACCAGACATTCAAGCAGAATATCTGATAGATGACATTTACAATGGCAGGAAGAACACTTACATTAAGATGGCTTCAAAAGCGTCAGTAATTTAGATACGGGGCAATATCTAAAGCCGCTCGCAAAACCATGACTAGGATATGGAACGCCACTAAATACATCAAACTATGCCATTTCTTGCCCAAAGCATCTCTCCATGAACCAACGCAAAATTGATATATCCGAAAACAACATGCCGTATTAGCCTCTATGAAGTAAATTGAAATACACAAACCATACAAACGGAGCAAAATTAATGAACAACGAGCCGCACAAATGGAGCAAAAGTAATGGGCAATATGCTTGAGTGCAATTGTTTCAAGCATGTATTCAAAAAATTCTTCCAAAATTAATCTAGCTTCAGAAACTGAGGCTTATCGCAAACGCTTGAAAAATTAATGCAAAAACAGTCTTCGCAGCTGTTATAGCCCATAAAACAGAAAAAGAGAATCCATAGATCGTGGCTTGACACCACTACGCAATACCTGTGTTGAAATGTTTCTCAAAATATTATTCTGAACAAACAAAAATTTCTAAGTAAAATTGCAGCTCAGCTCCTAAATATTGCAATAATTCTTGACATGGTGAAACAAAAACATGTTTGTAAGTAATCAACATCGACAACATCCATAACTACACATCGACGCTCCTCAAAACAATTGCTACAAACTTTTCGTGCTTAAAAGCTAACAAAACACTACCCTAACAGTGTGAACCTTCGGAAAGATAGATTTTTTTTGTACTTTTCTTATTTAATGACGAGTGACTTACACCTAAAGCAAAGGATTTACACGAACAAGCCACACTATTTTCGATATACTTGCGATGAAAAGTGTTAACAGCAATCATGTACAGTCGATAGCAAATGTAATCGGAACCACAATTTTCGAGCAGACAATGTATTTTGCCGGGCGAGGTTCACAGTTGTGATTCTCGGAAATTATGAAAAACAATTTCAGTAAATGAAAAACAAACCAAGTGAAGTCAAAAATTGGATTAGAATAAAAGTATTACCCAGAAAAGAAGAAAGATGGCCCTATTTAATATGAAATAAAGGGAACCGGGAATATTTGTACGTGTCCACACTCTGCTTACACATCTAGCAAAATGGAACGAAGTTTACGAAACGGTATGAAAGTCGAAGGAAAATGAAATGGGTGCTGAGAAATCAGCAACGATCCGAAAAAAGGTCCGTAACGAAACCTTTTTCATTTCAACAAAAGGCTTACACAGCCTTCAGCTCCGGACCTCACACCTGCCCACTTGGGTGCACTAGTTCCCATAGGTCCGCAAGAAGGATTCCCTGAGGGGAATCAATAGAGTTATTGGAAAATTTTTTACAGATGCAAGAAGAATTTTCATCAAATAGCGCCGCAGATAGTGACAGAAAATGAGATAGAAAGCAGTTGAAATTAGGTTGATGATAACCTATACGTACAACCTCTTGTAAAACCGATGTAAACGAAAATTTTTTGAACACTATGAAACTAGCCAATCATTTTGAGTTATCTTTAATAGCCCATAAACGATAAATAGGTATTTCGGGATAAAAAAGCATTCCTTTAAACGTCAACAAAACAAAAAAGATAAAAAGAGTAAAATGCATAAATTCTATCAATTGTAGAATTTTGGAGAATTAAAATTAAGTAAAACTTCACTCCCACCGAATATGTCTACACGGATTTTAGAGCCAATATTAGTCGTCCAAAACATAATTAAGAGCAAATAAAATAACTAAAGAACTTGGCATGCTAAAGCTATAGCATAAACGTAATCGCTTGGCGCTTACTGCAGGCGCTCGGACAGGGCGAAATTATCAATTCAATGTCCTAATTACGAAATAATGAAACGAAATGCAAGTACCTGGAGCGTACACTCACTTTCACTCACAAACTTTCAAAACAAAATAATATAGAACTATCATTATATATAAACTACAGAGAACCTAAGAATTAGTTTGAACTTTTTTTGGTTTTATTCCCTACAACACTATCTAGAATATTCACAGGAATCGACTTAGAGCAGGAGTGTCAGCATCACCCTCACTGTCTCAGCCAACGGGACTGGGAGACGTGCCAGCCCACTGCATCGTCTAAACATCACAAAATACGTCATATACTTACACAGAACAGCGAACCTCTCAGATTTACTTCAATCTTTCAAAAAAATTGGAACCTGTAACCCAAGTCTTGCTGATAGTTTCACAAACAAATCTCACGCATCTCTCTTTCATTGCGATCTAATGGTAACGCGGTCAAACTTAACATAAATAGCTTGAAGGAATGAACTAATTAACACACACAGCTGCTTCCACGTATGAGACTGTGTGGAGCACGAGTCGAGTTTTCTAAGGAGATCATGAACGAAGAGCAGAAAAGCATCGCTCTTCACGAATACTTCATGTGAACGCATATTAATCATTGAACAATTCCAGCTTGCATCGCGGACTCAGACATGAGTCACCATTTTATATCTTCTTTGACCTTGCTATTCACACACGAACATGTAGCTACACCCTCTAAATTTTTCTCTGCTTTAGAAAGCCTACGATTTTCTGCGGGGAGAGCAGAAGCAAATAGTGCGCAATCAGATTCTACCACGCATGACTTAAGATGCACTATAAGTCAACTAATTCATTTAGAGCAATGGCTAAAGTAGCTAATAGTACTGAGAAGCATTTTCTACATTAAAACTACACCATTGAGAAATATGCCGCGGCGAATAAAATTCACGCAAAACAACAATCTTGAATCCTCTTGGTATGTAAGGATTTTGGCATAAATTGTAATAAATGACAATCAGATAGCTAATAACACTCCTATAAACAATAAAAAAAATACTCTGAGGCATAACCAATCATGAAACGAAATCGTACCCAAAAAATATAATCCCGGCAGCTGTTCTCCAGGTAACTAAATTCCGGAGTTAGTCGACTTAGTTATTTATGACTATTTGAAAGCATTACAGATCCAGCTAAAACGACCAAATACTGTTCGACAATTTTTTCAGGATTTGCATGTAACAGTGAATTAAAAATTCCCATTTCATTCTAGTTCAACACGCTTTTTACCGCTACGCTAATTTCAAATTCATTGTCTACAACTCACCCAAGTCAAGAACAATCAAATGGCTTCGATAAATAAACGTCCCATGTTTACATTTAAAACGAGCAGCACGTAAGGAAATCCTAAATTATTTTGATACAATGACACGTATACTTACTTTTGTGTCAAAGTGAAACGTGTTGCAGAAAAACGCAAAGCTCGGAAACCGGATTCAGAAATTCGAATATGAACTGTAGATTACACACGCACAAAACATTTTTAAAAATCAAATAAATCCGATGTTTCTTTAACAAGTATTAAATTAAAATAACGTATTTTGATTACAGTTCAATTGATCTTGTAAATCAAGAGCGCCAATTTCAGTGTCCACAACTGAAAGGAAGCAGTTAGAATAACTTGCAGGTCTTCAGGGAACTTTCAAAATAGTATAGGCTGATAGTAAATAAATTAAAGTGAACTACTAAGAAGCATCATCAAGAAGCCTCCCAGTAATCTTCGATAAAACTAAGTAAACATGATATCGGCACATGATACTAAAACCGAAAATAATACTATTTACACAACAAACTTAATTTATTTCATGACTTCTTTTTGTTGCACTAAAGTCGTTCAAATTTCCGGAAAACTAAGCATCATTAACGCTATAAGAAACTAAAATAGAGGTTGTGTCAGTTCGTTGCGTTCATTTATAGTTCCCAATGTTCGCAATCTGACAGTGTATCAAGATTGAGCCATTCTCTAACTTTAACAAAATTACAGATTACGGTTTTTAAATCCACGGATACAAAAATTTCAAAAATGGGTTGCATTGATATACTTAGATGTTCTAAATGAGAATTTTCTAGAAAGAATCAGCAAATTAGCATCTGTAATAAGACGTAAGAATTCAGAAATTTGACAATTGCAAACTCCATAGATTCAAGAGCAGGCGACATGGGAACAATTCCGTAACAGCTACATGACACTCGAGGTAATCGCAAACCAGTTTGCCAATCTGCAAGCCGAATTAAGATCAAAATTCAACACACAGGGCGGACTGGTTGGCTAAATGACCATCGAAAACCAGCAGCAATGAAAACTGTCGCGATTTAATAGTGAGCTCCTCACATGAAATAACTCTTCACAGCAGCTAACACAATTGCACAATGACTACACGACCGATCAATAAACATCAACTTTCATCAACTCTCACATGTGGACGGTCACCTTTAACCTTCACCTAGAGAATGCATACACACTCGCCTCGCCCATCACAGCATTTGGTCACCGAAATCGATCTAGACACTAATTAAAAACAAAAAGATATATTTTCCCTTCATTTGATGCCTTAATTCACCATTATGTGCCGACCGGGCATAGTCTTGTTCTTGGCAACGTAGGGCAAGACATCGCTTTTCTTCTTTTTCTTTTTGATCGCAACGGGATTTTTCCCAATGCTAGGGGTACGAGCGAGGACAGGACGCGGCACAGGCAACGGAGGGAACTCTTTTTCGTAATCGGAATCCATTTCCTCCTCGGACGATGTCTGTTCTGAAGACATATCTGTATCTGATCCTTCGTTCCTGCAAAAGAACTTCGTCTTAGAAAAATTCATTCAATTCACTAAGGATAAGATGCATAGAAAGAAAAAATTAGCAATCCCACATCAAATTCGACTGGAATAACAAAACTCGCCTTGAAAAAATGAGGAAAGTTCATCTACTAAACTTTACTGGAAGAAATTGTAAACTTTCACTTCAGAATCTCGCTAAAATATTCTAACTGTTCACAGTAAGACAACTCGTAAATCATCTTGGTAGTTCAATAATACTCAACCTCTTTACCATATCAATAGTGTTATTATATTGATGTAAGATTATACTCCACCTTATCTACAACAATGGTGATCTTAAACAACGAAAAGAAGTGAGCATTTTGTATGGATTTGAAAAAAAGGGGAATCTATGTCCAAGGTGTGTTTCACACAGGATACCCTGCGCATAGAAACAAGTTGGGACTGAAAAAAAAAAAAGATAGCGGAAAAACATGAAAACTGAAAGAAATAAAGTAGGTCATAAAAATGCCTGAAGGCTTATATATTTCTGAGGTAACCTAACAGTTATGACCTCCGCAGCAATGATATATGATAATGATTAGGTTGCACTTTATTTCCAACTTTCCAACTCTGCGAAATTGTTCCAGTTCATCACGTGTTAAAATACGAAGATGACTTATTTTTATACAGAACACTCAATTATTTCAATTTCACATCTATCAGTTTATAAAAGGCAACGTTGAGATATTTCAAACATGATCTTCAAGCTGAGAATTCAGAAGAAACATTTACAGTCACATTGAAAAAATGTAAATCCAAAACACAAGCTTCATCCGACTGAATAACATAGCGAAAATTACAGCGCTAGACGACTTGAGAGGACAAATGTTGTACAACAAAAACATGAGATTACCAGATGACTAGTTAACATTGCACACCAGATATTAGCATGTTCACGACACCAGAGAAAGAGACAAAATGAACGATCTAGTGGAGGTCACATACGAAAAATGAACTATCTAGCGGAAGTTCAAATAAACGTCGAAGCTGGAGTCCTATTGAATTATTTTAGAGCAAAAAAACACTTGTGTTTTCGTTCAGGGTACGTTCAAGTTTATGGACTTGCAATGCTTCTCTATTATTTTAGCATGCTTTTTTTTGACAACATTGTGTAAGATTTTTGTATCTGTTATTTTTGTAGGTCTACATTTAAGGGCTTACAACTATGATCAACACGGAAATGATTAAAAATAGAACATTAATATCAGGGCGCAGTTAATCTTCATTACAGGGTCATACCAATGTAACAATTTTTACGTGACACATTCTCTTCTGTTACACATGAATTGATATATAACATTGGCTGTCTAGATCATTGGCGCTGGATATATTTCTTACTAAAAAAATCATTGCTTTTGCGATTTTAGTAATACACCATGTGTATCTCACATGCTCGTAATCTCATGCTCGTCAAGCACTACATCAGTCAAATTTAAAAGAACTCATTACATTTCTCTGGTATATTAACTTTCCATTGAAAAGCCGAATAAGCATGCCAGAAACAGATGCTATGTTGCTTTCATTTTCATGAGTTCTTGTGAACTGAAGAACTTCTTTATTTCAAAGTAAAACTTCTTCGCACATTGACGTTTGAAATTGTAGTGTTCTTGATTAAAAGCTACTATCAATTTATTTCTTGAAGTCAGCTTTTGCTGCAATTCACGAAAAAGTAAGTTCTTCCTGATGTCGCGAGTCAACGTTGAGTGTTTGCATCTCCGTCGTTGAGGCGAACATCAGTGTTGGTTAGGAGAAAACCTCTATGCTAACCCACACAAACTAACAATTTTCTGCGTAGTATGATTGACTAAACTAGACGTACTTTGAATGGTAACCATAATCCAGGGCTAGATTTGCGGGAGACAAATATATTTTATGAAAATCACGAGTCTTTCATAAGAAAGGAAATCACGAAATCACAAGAATCACAAGAAGTACGAGTCTTTAAGAATATTGTCAAAACTTTCGTCAAACCTAGGGATGGCTATTGAAATTCGTAAGTACTACAAAAATCGTAAAATCAGAGATCTCTAGTGAGAAATATATCCAGTGCAGAGTCAGACATAAGTGGCAACTGCCACTGAGCAGTAAACTTCAAATAACGTGTTATGACACAAATTCGGCGAGATTACATTAGATGTTAGTCTAAGCCTCCCTAACCGCTGAAAAAAAGCACTCCGAAGAGAGGAAAGTACCATGTAGTATGGAGATAAGGGAACGCGGAATTTATGCAGAAGCATAGAAACACTAAGCTGAGAAAGAAGTTCATGAAACAAGATAAGAGTTGAAGAAGAAAGTAGGTGCTGAAAACGACAAAGTGAACCGAAAAAAGGGGGTTCTTAATTAACATCTCAAAAAGGTCTACCTAACTCTCAGCTCGGGCACTCACACATTTTCCCCCCGGGGAGTGCTAATTCCTATAGATACAATAGTTGCGTCCCATTAGGGGAGAAATTCGATGAGGAATAAAACATCTATGAGCTGTTTCTATAAGTTAATAATGAATTCTACCTAAATGGTAAATGACCCAAGTTTTGTACACGCTACCTGTGCTGCGAAAGCTGGAGCTGCCTGAGCTTCTTCCTCTTGCTATTTTTCTGTGACGAAACGAAAAACACGTTCGTGTCGATTCCAATAAACGGGAGGAGTTGCTGCTCTGTCACCTCGCCGTCAACGCTTTCTATGCCCAGAATGCTGCTGGCTCGAGTTCGTGTATAGCCGAACGAGTTGTCTTGCAGAATTGGTGTTAAATTTTTCACAGCAGAGGAATGCTGAGGAAGGACAGGTGTAAGTGTGATCTTCGAGGGCGGGGAAGTTCGAACTGAGCACCGCATTCGTGAACGCATGACTTCGTCTCTCACGATGGCTCGAGAAGTTTCCATTCGTGGAGACTGAATGTGACCTCTGTCCTCCTTCATTTTCTTGGCCACCTGGCAGTAGCTCTCCTCCTTGTCGCTGTGATAGCCAGCAGCGGCGGCTGCGGCGCGAGAGTGGGCTACTGTCTCTTTCGACACAGGACTATCCTTGTTTTCATTGTCGTTTTGGCTGTCACCTTCCATTTTCTCTTCTAGTTCTTCTGAAGACCCTTCCTCCTCTACATCACTTTCTTCAACCTCAGCGTCGCTTGTCTCCATGCTCTCTTCTTCACACATTACACTCGGTGGCAACTGGTCACCTTGCAAGTCTTCTGGCGAAGACTCGAATGTATCGTCAACCTCGTCCGTTTCGCTCTCCATGGGCGTGTCCCGAGAATCGTGTTCGCTGTTGTTCGTCGAGGTATTGTTGCTGCCTCTTGATTCCGATACTTTATCGTCCATGCAATCCCTGTCAATGATGTTGACGGGATTCGAGTCGCTCAAAACCATGCTTTCACGGCATAAACTTCTTGACGACAAAGAACAAATTTTTCGCTCTTCAATGATGTCCATTTCAGTTTCCTCGATACTCGATAATCTGTAACAAGAACCGACATTTTATCACAATGGATAACAAGACATGTAACTTAACACATCGATGAATGTGCCTATCAAATTCATATTTTCAAACTCACGAGAAGAAAATATGACTACAATGAGAACAGTAAGAAAAAGATGTATCTATTACCGACCATAAATTTCAACTTGATGCGTAAACTAGAGGGCACTGGCGTGAACTCACTTAGGCAGTCGTTTGAATTTGTAAATGATCTTCAAATGGCGCATTGTCCTGTTTGAGAGGCGCCACACGAGCCTCTGCCTCTGAAACACAGCCATGCAGGTCTTCCCCCATTCGTTGTCGTAGTTATACAGCAGCACCGAGATCAAGTCCTCGATCTTGGAGATCGCATCGCTGTTCACCTGAAATCATAAAATCTTAGTCAGCAAAAGTATTGCGGGTGTCCTCTGAAGCTTTAACTTCTTTTTTCAAGAGAAAACAATAAGCTCAATTGACTTAAAAACTAAAAAACTAAAATAACAGAACATTCATCATATAATACTAACACTGTGGAAGATCAGCTAAAAAATAAAATCCCATTCGAGTTTTGTGATGCTATTACTTTCAAACACAAAATAGTTCTTAACTAATAGCGTATAACTTGAACGTAACATGTAATAATTTAAAAATTGTAAGAAAGTCCTAAACTTAAAAATAGATATCATTGATGAAAAAATGAACGAGTTGAATCATTAGTCATTTACCTCAGGACATTCTTCAAAAGTTACAGTATACTTGAGATAAGCGTCAGAACGACGACACAAACCTTGCAGAGCGTCATGAGAGGCTGCAGACAAGCAGTGCGAGCAGCCACCGCAGCAGCAGGGTCGGTCTTCGCGAGAGAAATGAGGTGGCGCCTGAGCAGCGCCACCGCCAGCTCGGCAGGCCGGTAGTTGGCGGCCCGCGTATCACAGGCCACCACCTCCAGCTTGTTGATCAGTGGAACTAGTGCCGGCAGCGGTAGTTGAGGGAAATGGCGGTCCCTCAGCTGCTCCAAGCCCGCGTACAGCAGTCTGTAACAGCAACACATGAGCAACTTGTCATCCATCACCTCAGATACGCAAGCTAACTAATGGCACTATGGAAATACATCAAAACCGGTGAAAATTAATGAATGCTAAAAATATCAAAAATAAACACGCAAATATGAACTATAATGAAAATGTCTGAAATAAAAAATAACAAGAATACTAATAGTTTTAATAATGATGCATTTCAAACCAAGTTAAAGAAGATAATGACATATTCAGCGAAACTTGCACTAAAGGACTCCAGCTAAACCAGAAGGTATTAACTCACTTGAGGAAGGTGAGAGAAGTGACAGGGTTGCTGTTGATGCCCATAACCTTGATGTTCCTGTCATCTCCGGTGGCGTTATCAGGCACATGCATGCCAAGCTCAAGCTTGGTTCTGATGATCTCCTCCATGCGTTGCACGTCCCCCGACTTGCACTTGCTTTGGCTGATGAGGCTGACGCTCTCACGGCTCGGCACCACAAGTCCCGTGGCGCTGCTCAGCTCCTCGCATGCCACGTGGAACGCCGACACGGCGATGCACGGTAGGTGCTTCGGCAGAGCCTGCACACGCACTCCGTTAATGTGCAGTCAAGAAGTCACCTCGAGACTCGAGTCTCAAACACGCCATGCTCAACAACGAAGACAACTACTAACCCCAAACAGGCATCCAGAAATAAAAATGAAATATTCGCTCATGCTTTAAGGTGCACGTGTCCGTACAGAAAAAACAAACGCATACATGTAATTTAATACTAATAATTAATAAAATGTTACTCTGGTATAAATTATTGTTCCATACGCACCATTTTCAAAGCTTGCAAATAAAATGAACATTCACGCATGACTCGTCAAAAGAAACTGATTTTTGTCTATCTTACTCACTAAATGGTTAAACAAAGAGAAAACACAGCAAGATTAAATGCATCAAAACCCAACCTCGATTTTTGGAAAGTGTGAAATATATTCAACACCATAGCAAACAACGAAGACAGATATACTTATAGTGCTCTTAGAAACGCGTGCTAAGTGACAGAAACGTGACCAATATTAGACATCGGCAATATGCGCTAAATAAATATTTTCGAAGAGCGAAACAGATGCTGCGACGGAAGCCCACGCGTTACTGAAGAAGCCATTGGAACGCTTCTTTTCAAGGTAGCTCAACAAATGAAGGCAAGTGCTTCGTCAAGAATTATGGACTAAGTAGCAACTCCTTTAAAGCTATATAGCTGTTCAAAATAATACAAGTGCTATACTTATGCAAACAAACTAAGCGGGAATAAGCTACAGCCCAGTCTCCAGTGAATAGATAGGGAAAAACGGAAGTCTCATAACTAGATCATTAGAAAAAACTTCAAGGGATAAGATTAAGCAGGAACCATAAACGTTCTAAATGACTCATCACAATCGAAAACACTAAATATGCACAAAATTTCACAAAACTAAGACTGGAGCATTGATAAAAAACTTGAAAGCAAGTGTCAAAAATAGCCTCGAGACAGAGGCAGAGTAGACCGATAAACAAAACCAACTAATCGAACCTTCATTCTGGTGAGAAAGCGATCGATGGTGTTGATCGCGAGGAAGAAGGCATCGGAGGGTAGTTCGTACCACACTTTCAAGAAGCGGAGCACATGAGCGGAGGAGTTGCGCATAAACCCGCTGATCTCGTTGTCACTCTGTAACAAGCATTGTTGACATCAAGTTTACAGAACATGAGTAACACAAAGCATAAATACCTAGAAGCTTAACATCATTCTCAACCGATAATTCCTCTCATGAGCAGCCGCTATACAATTATAAACTTTAAACTTGACACTTAATACCATCACAAAGATATCAACACATTTTATTTATAGGTGCTTAAAAGCAGCTGACCATATTTATCTCTCAAGTAAAAGACCTAAAAAACACTCCCTTGTAATTTAAAATTCCCACCTATGTCATACGAAGAGCAAGTCGTTAGGGTTCACACTCATACAAACACAACACCATCAAAATACGCGTTGAGTTTGAACTCGTATTTTATTTTGTAAACCAAATTGAAGGATTAGAGAGCGATTAACTATTATGTATTAAAAAATTCCTATTCAATAATTTTTATTCCAAAATGACGAAAACATAGTGAAAAGAGCTTCAAGTGAAGCCTTTTCAGTAACTTGTTTGCCTGGGCCAACCTTAAATCCGAGGTTAAGTTGAAATAGGTTAGATGTTAGTTTAAGCCTTCCTAACTGCAACAAAGGCGTTCCAAGGAGAAGTAGGATGAGGACACTATTTAGGATGGTGTTCAGGGAACGCGGAATCTATGCACTAGGTGTGCTTCAGCACAAAACCCCCTATTCATATAAAGAGTAAAATTAAGAATTAAGGCTTTGAAACAGTATAAAAGTTGAAGAATATTAGAGGAGCTGAAAAACAAGACAGCGGTGAATCGAAAAGAGATTATCCTTAACAATACAGAAAATAATTATCTCAATAAAAAAGGCCTACCCAACTCTCAGATCAATGTATCATATTTCACCCCTAAGAAAAATCAATTCCCAGAGATACAATAGTTGTATCCCCTTGAGGGAGGCCCAAACGCGAGAACAAGAATGAAACGACAGGCAAACAAAGATCACACCACTCCAGTCACAAGCGCGCTGGTCGCTAGTCAAGTGTAGGACACGAACTCCATTCATCATACAAAAAGCTCATAGCTTCATCCTAAACTGATATGAGAATCTTTAAAGAATCATACGAGTTTATAAATCCCCTCGAAAAAGGCTTAGATCTATGCGCAATTGAAAGGATGAGGGTGGAAAAGAATTCAACAACTGTGTTGTGCAAATAAATGTATGCGAAACGATGGGGCCAGACCAGAACCTAGTGAGTCACCTCCCGCAGACGTCCATGGATAGAAGCAATAGAGAACGCAGCGCATGTGAAGAGAGTGAGCCGCTATTAGTCGACTTACATGTAACACTTGCGAAATGCCACTTGATGACAGGGTGGTGGCCTCACCCGCGGCAATTAGGACCACTAACTAGGTCACGTCACCACACATATCATAATGTATTGTGCGCCCTCATATCCGCATGATGAGAAGTATCGCTATCCGATAAGACATCATCATTCTTTGGTTAGAAAAATAGAGGAAAAGAAATAATAAAAAATTACTAACTTGAACGAATGTAGGAATTTCCGAAGGCCAATTCATGAATGAACATATATATTATACATTATTAGTTAGTTTAAGCCTCCTCATCCGCAACCAAATGCGATCCAAAGAGAGAGCCGAGGAAGGCCCCATTTAGGATGGAATTAAGGGAACGCGGAATCTATGCAGATAGGGCATAGAAACATTAAGTTGAGAAAGAAGATTATGAAACAAGATCAAAGTTGAAGAAGAAAGTAGTAGATGATGAAAAGCAGGACAGCAGTGAACCGGAAAAAGATAGTCAACATAACAAAAACATTTTACTTCAACAACCTACCTAGCTCGGGCCCTCACATTTTCCCCCTCGAGCATGACCATCACAGCTCAGATATTTAACCAGAGAGACTCCTGAAATTTGTTGGTTATGGCCGCTGTCATGAACAGGAGCGCAAACCACGAACTGATACCAACGAGGACACACTCTGCCGTAACTATCGAGGAGACCGAGCTGGCACCGCGATAATGAAAAACACAAACCTCCGTAGAACACACTGTCGAAGATAAGACGATTAGCATATATGAAAAAGTAAAACTTTTTCGTCCGAGGCGAGCGAAATTTTAAAGAAAACCTGCAGGACAACCAAACGTTGCACACATATACGACGGACTAACTACAAAATAAAGTTGAGAGTATCGCTTAAGTAATTGAATAACGATGGAGCAGAAAAATAAGGAAAACGCAACAATTGAACACACAATGACCGATCTTAAGGCCCATTATGGGTAAATCAAGTTTGCCTGCAGTGAAAAAGGCTGATGCACATTACAGGGCCTATTTTGATACGTATACCACACTACCAAGGCGACTAAAGAAGTTGCCACACACCGACTAACCCTCAAGTACAGACGTACGCAAAAAAAATTCGCAGAAATAATTTAAAAACCAACAAACTCAGTAACCCGTGTAAGGTGCTAGCCCTGAGCAGTGCTCTATCAAGATTCGTTTCCCCAAGGCCATCCACTGCGAGTGATAGAAGCCTCTGGAAAAAATACAGCGAGCCAGACAACCAACCGACTTCTCTCAGAACGTGTACTTAATGCCACACGTATCATGAGGTATTATTAACGCCAAGGTCCAGGGTTCCGACAATAGAAGCAAACGTCAATTGTTCTAGCAGGAAGGTTCGTGTTGTACTCGAAATAAAATGCCGTTCTAGTTATATTATTATTAAAAAAGAAAGTTTTAGCCTCTCTTAACCACGACAAAAATGTTTGAAGAGAGGAAGGCACCATTTAGTGAGTTGAGGGAACGTGGAATCAATGCAAAGTGCACAGAAACAGTAAGCTAAGAAAGAAGTTCATGAAACAAGATAAAGTTGAAGAAGGAAGTAGTAGGTGCTGAAAAACAGGACAGCAGTGAACCGAAAAAAGATGGTCCGTAACTAAACAAAACCTATTCTATTTCAACAAAAAGGAAGCCTACCTAACCTTTAGCTCGGGCCCTCACATAGTCCCCCTGGGAGTGCCAATTCCCATAGATACAATAGTTGTATTCCCCTGAGGGGATGCCGTTCTAGTTACTGGCCTAAAATTTGCAAAATATGATTCACGAAAACCTAGTAACAATTAGACTCGTCAATTAAATTACATAATTGAAGAGCTCTTACACTGTCTGTTTTGAATTCTTAACCAGAAAATATTCATGAAACAAGATAAAAGTTGAAGAAAAAAGTAGTTGCTGAAAAACAGGACAGCAGTAAACCGAAAAAGATGGTTCGTAACAAAACAAAAACCTATTTCAACAATAAGAAAGCCTACCTAACCTTTAGCTCGGGACCTCATATGTTCTTCCTGGGAGTGCTAATTCCCATAGATAAATAGCTATATCCGCACGAGGGGCATAAAACATAAAAACAAGATTGAAATAAGTTTACAGATTATATAAATCGAAGAAGAATTAGGTTGTGGAAACAGGTCAGCGCTGGACCGGGAAGACGGTTCGTAACAATAAACCACTATTCGATGTCAAAAAAGCTCGGGATCTAACCAGATCAACCTATTTAACCTTCAGCTCGGGATCTCACGTCTTCCCCATGGGGAGCACTAATTACCAGATAGAATAGTTTTATCCCACTTACGTCTCATACGAGATTAACTCTGCATTGCTACTTCGAAAAAAAAATCTGTGGATATCAAGAAAACTGGCTTAGCCTGTCAAACTGAAATTCTCGAATCGTAGCCTTTATGACCTAGGTTTGGTTTTAAAAAGTGAATTGGAGAATTTGAGGCAGGAAAAGGCCAATCCAGCAACCCCGCAGCGTATTGCGACTTTTTTCAAACCCTTGTTTGATTGAACACATTGTTGGATTAAGCGTATGTATAATTCATACGAATATGCATACCATACAACATTTTCTAAATTGAGTGAAAAATGCTAAAATTTCCTAAAAGCACACGCATAAATTCATACATAAAAATTACCCTGTGCTTCTCAAAAATGCTCCCATGTTATAGAAACGAGAAACACTACGGGTAAAATTTTTACCTTATTTCTCATCTTCCCATGCAAATTCCAAGGTCGTTAACATTCCTTGAGGATTGGTAAATTCTTGTTATGCAAAACAGTAAACGATACAATCAGATCGTAAGGCGACTAGAAATTTTCATCACTCATTAATAAGATAGTTTGATTAGAATGCAAATTAATTTAGATAACAGTGACTAGTTTTCATGAGACTCCTGTTATTTGGTGAGACAGAACAAAAAGGTTCCAGCACTAAAGGATCTTTTGCCGAGACGAGACTTCCAGTGTAGCTGACCTTGAAAGAGGCAACCTGGGTGCTGGAAGAACGGCCGAGTCATGCAAGTCTGATGCAGCATCATTACGATAGCATGTTTAACATAGTAAACATAGCCCTCAGTTGCCAACAGCCGTATCAAAATTGCCTATCAGGAGTTCACACACACCCGTATCTTCATCAAAGCCTGAACACTTTGACGCGAGATACATTAAGAGAAGAAAGTTAAGTGCATTAGTGAAGGAGAAGCAAGCGATTCCTCCATTGCTCATGGCACAGGTGACATCACCAAATTAGGTATCGCTGAGCGACGTATGAAGTGACATTCAATCCTCGCGGAACAGCCCATGGATCAAGAACTTCGGCCTACGCAAAACCTCGAGACAACAACGATAAAGCAGGCTACAAAGACCGTTTCTCTGTTCATCCTCTTCCCCAACAGTTTTTATGGGAAAAACATTTTCACACGAATTACTTCGCTCCTGCCATGTACTATTTTACGGGAATCCTTTTCCCCACACATAAAAAGGCTTAGAAACCCACAAAATCGACAAATAAATACATCTGTAGCCGATTCATTTCAACAGTGAGTTTTAGACGATTATCCTCTTCGACGACTGAGATAATAAACGTGTTAACCAGTTTCAGTCGGAAAGAAGTTACAGCACTCAAGAGAAAAAAACTTCTAACGTATGCTTAGAGAAGTGAAAAATCTATAAGCAGAAGAAATTGGCGAAAGAACAGATAAAAAATTAAACAGTTTTAATTTAAACTGAGTAACTTTGAGTTGGCTAAATGAAAAAAAAAAGTAAAAAATAATAGATATAATCCCAGAAATTAAATTAGAATATTAAGTCTAAAAAGCTACAGTTTAAGTTAGTATAATCCGCTCTAACCATTAAGGTGTTTTCACTAGAGGATGAAGGCACCACTTGTTTAAAACTGAGGGATCTGAGAATTTACTATTTAAGAACGCGTGTCCCTGCCCTCCTATTAGAAAAAAAACAGTGATTTCCGGGATGTGATGTTTATAGTCAACAACTTCTACCTGTGAACTAACCACTGGGTAGAAAACACTTGGCGAATATAATCCACGGGAATTCAACATTCTCTATAATGAAATGAAATGCTCAAAATTTTCATTTCCTTAGCTATTCTTTTTGCATTTTATTTTGTACGCAGAAATCCGCATTATCCTTGTAGAAATCCTGGTTGTTCACACTGTGAATAGGAAGGAAAAAGGAAGGACAGGAGGAAGTAACAAAGCATGGATTCTAAGCAGACCCTGAGAGCCTAGCTCTAGTCCGAAAGGGTAACTCAACTCAACGAAATTCTTCCTAAAAACAAATTTCAATATTATAAATTAGCTTGCAGCGCTGCTCAACCTGATGGATTATTTCACAAAGTTTGAGTTTATTAAGATGACCTACGAATACTTTACGAGCGTTCAAGAACACTTCGAAGTATCCGTGAATACTGAACATTTCGAAATATTTCCGCTAACACCAATGCATCAATATTTAGACAAATGAAACCAACAGGAAAACAAATCCCATTGAAGGAGTTGAAAATTGCCTTGACATAAAACCGTCACAAAATCGATAACTTTAACGAAAAAATGAGAAAAGAAGACCAATGAATATCTTGCACAAAATGCAAGCCTACGTGTATAATGAAGTAAATGAGGTATGCAGGTACGCAGCTGGTAGCATAGCTATGGCTTGACAAGCCAAGAAAGTCCTCGCACCTCGCAGTGCATGAAAGGAGATAGGTGAAGGGCAGGAGCGTGTTGGTAGGCGGCAGGGAGGCTGTACACATGCGTGATCTGCTGCACAACTTGTCCTCGTCAACTCGTCGCCTAGTGTTTTCTTTAACGATGAAGCATGAGACAAAACTAATGAAATTGAGCAACATTCAAGTAAGTCTATCGTTCACCAGTTGTCCTAGGATAACTTAAATTGCGTAAATTGAAATCGATGTTTTCTTTGAATGAATAAATTATAACAGTAGCGCCGGAATAAAAAATAATGAACCTTCAAATGAGCATTTGATTCACGCACAAAAAAAAAACTTTAAATCTGTAGTTAATGCTTGTTGCACAACTCCCTCACAAATATTAATGAAGAACATCTCAATATGAAATTGAAAAAAAAAAATAGAGAATAAGATGACCAAGAAAATAGTACCATTTATAGCATAACTACTACTGAGGCGTGTTTACCTGAGTAATCGTGATCCGGTACTAGATGTACAGGCCCTGGACCGCCACAAAATAACTTGAGCAAATTAACATCATAACTGCTGATAGAAATGTGAACGATAAACGAGGGAAAATCTGAGAAAGACAATATGTTACCCATCAAGAACTGATAGCAATAAGTAACATTATTTGTCACTAAGAAGGAAGGTACACAGGAGTTATCGATTCCCAATCTGAGAGCTTTGTTCAGAGGGAACGTACATATATCCGAGGATAGGAGGCAACAAGGAAGAGAGGGGCAGGCGAGGAGGGTGGGTCGTTAGAGAAAGCGGGCCACAGCTAATACAGCTCGCCATCTACGTGTGGTGACAGTAGAATGAAGTGTAGCCAGCCAGGCCTCAATGTTCCAGCGCTCTTTATTCTTCCCTATCACGCATTCCTCTGCTAAATTTTGTTAAAAAAACGCTAATGCATGTAAAACGTACTGAAAGCTAATTTCATTTTATACCTCAGATTAGATTAGTTGAAGCTTCCCTAACCACAAAAGTGTTACTAAGTGACGAAGGAGGGAAGCACCATTTTATGGAGTTGAGGGAACGCGTATCTATACACAAGATATGTTCTCATAAATGATTTCCTTCTTGCGCATTGAAACAGGAAGGTAGGAAGGGAGTTTATGAAACAAATTAATGTTGAAGAAGACAGTACTAGGGGCTGAAAAAGCAGATCATTAAACCGGAAAAAAAACAAAACCTATTCGATTCGCACTAAAAGAAAGACCTTTCAACTCTCGGCTCGGGATCTCACTTTTGACTCCTGGGCACGCTTTTCCCACGTAAGAACTTGTCCATCTAACGTTGGTGATGCCGCTGAGGACATTACACCGCTCAATGGAGTAATGGATGTAATTATGAAAGCCACAGTGCATACCGACGAGAATAAACGCTTTTAACAATTGAAATATAGTTCTTAGGATACAACAAACTACGTCAGTGCCAAATTGAAACTAATGAAAATGTTATGCATATTAAAATAAAATTGTAAATTAGGTCAAGAGTCAACGATGAAATGAAAAAACGCTTATGAGGTCTCAGTTTTACGACGCATGTGTTGGCCTACAATGTTATCACTGACCTCGCTGCACGCAACGCTCGTGACAATACACACTTACTGGTCGATAAGGTTCTAAATTCTGCTTTTCTGAACATCTGAATTTACGTTCTCATGAATAGTAGTATAAAATGCTAGCGTCTACAACATAGAACACTAGAGATGCTGCAGCCACATCAAGATCTATTGCTCATTTTCAATTAAAAAAAAACAAGAAGGTAAGAAATGTACTGTGACGAGTACTTGACCGATAGGTGGTTTGTTCGCAACTTTCGGTGTAATTCATAAGCCATCAATTTGAAAGATTACATACATTAAAATAAATACTTTGTCTCTTTAAATCCTTAAACCTTTAAAATTTTGCAACGGTCATCTCAGATCACTGAAGTTTCATCAGTAGGATAATGAGCACGGAAATCATGCTAAGACTTCAAGAATCAATCACTTGAATTCAAAAGCAACTGCCTTAGAAGGAAGCCATATACAGTACGATCCACTTTTTGTGAGAACCCGTATCTATGACACGATTACTCCTGAATAAGTGAGATAGTAAATTATGAGATAATATAACACCAATTTTTCAACACTGTCACCCCCAAGTACGTATTCAACGAATCCCAATATATTTCAACTTGAACATTACACGCAAGTGAAAAGAGAATATTATTACGACAATTGGCTTTGAATAAGGTAATAAACACACAGTGAAGCTACCGCAACAGCCCGCGGAGTCTCCTGATGAAAACGCATCACAGCTGTTGATAGAAATGAGGACTCCAGTCCCCATACCATAGGATAGACAAACTTAAGTGTGCTCCCCAAAGAGAAAATAGCAAAAATCGATTAATATTGAATTTAGGGAATAGAAAATGTGTGTTCTTACGCAGGATTCCTACTGCATAGAAGTAAATGAAACAAGACGAGGTTGAAGAATAACGTAATAAATGCTGAAAAATGGATAGCAGTGAACTAAAAATACAAAATCAACAACACCTAAACAATGAAAAATCATTACCTCCAACTTTCACCCTGGGAGCGCTAGTTCCTCTAGATACAATTCCCAGAAGGGAGATACTAAAACGAAACTCGATAATTCATCCATCATTCATTCATTCTAGCAGCATCAGAAAAGTGTCAAACTTTAACTTCAATATCAATGGCATATGCGGCTTGGTCACAGCAAACATCCTCCAAAAATTTTGAAAAAGAATGAACTGTTAAAAAATAGCACGATTTTACAATGGGTTCGGAGCCAATACAAGGGAAGATCTTAGAACACAAACTTGAATTGGGTCGAACCAAAAGCACAAATGATTCTACTGTGAACATCTCTAAATGCCACCGAGGCGCGTTATTTCCTCGAGGTACACAGACGAGGCCAAGCACCATCAGCACACCCCAGTGGAGTTCAGGTATCTCACATTTCTCCGACAAGAAATGCTTGATTTCAAAGTATTGCTATTTCGTTGAGAGTAACAAGAAATTGTATTGAAAAGCAATCAATTTCTCCCACCGAATGAGACTCAGTAACACTCACTCCAAGCAAAAATCAAAGCAATAATTTTTACTAAAATCGCATATATCTCCACTCATCAGAATGCGAAAACTAAACACAAACAAAATTGACGTTTGACAGTGAACTAGGCGAGCACGAATTGAAAAATTTTGTTAAAAAAATTTTTATACGAGAACTCTTGGACAACTCCTCGCTTACTTAACGAAGTGCAAACCTCATGCATAAAAAGAAAACGCTAAACAAAATCGCAGTAAAGCAAAATCAGTCCGCACAATTTAGAATACTGACGTCACACGCACTTAGCAGCTCGCGGCAACCCACACGGCGACTGTAATTCTTAAATATCTGCAGCGCAAAATCAATTCGAGGAGCTTGAAGCTAGACCTTTAATCGAAGAACAAAAGTAACTCAGAAGTTAAATGGCTAGCATAATGACTATATTGTAATAACATAAATAGCACCCAATAAAAGCGTACAAGCGATTTAGAGAGAACGACTTTATGCTTTCAACATGACGTTCACATAAAACTGATGTTTTTAATAATTGAATATAGAGAAAAAGATTTCCGCAAATAGAAGAAGGCTAATTGGGCCTAAATGGACAAACTAAATAATTCGAAAAACCTTTCTATGGCTATGCAAATAAGCTATGCTCCTTCCGCGAAAATCTGTTGAGATATGGCCCAAGCTGTGCCAAAGCTGAAAGCAACAAAAGACCTCGTCTCTCTCTTGACCAATTGCCTCTTCCTGCAACCTTGGCAGCAGCGGCGGCCGCACCACACAGCCCTTTACACTGGCCTCCTGACGCACAACGCCCGTGTGCGTGCGTGCAAGCTCTTGTCCGCATTCTCATCACGTCACTGCTCAAACTTACAGCAACACCCTGCACTCTGACATTAGAGCGCATATGGAAGTCTTTTCGTGCTCTTCTACTCGAGTGTACTTTGGATGTCAATGAGTCATGAGGGATTTCACTAGACAGACAAAGCTTGATCATAGTTTGGATTTGTGAAATATTACACCGGATAATGACGCCATCGGAAACTGGGCCATGTTCTAATTAGTTTACTGATCAGGCTTGCGGAAATCACTGTCAGGACACACGGACAGTCGTGATTACTTTGCAAATACAACACCTAATTTACTGTAATTGCAGGCAAGTGCATACAAGCATCGTTTCAACGCAAGTAATCTTACCGAGTAACATTTAAGTGACCGGGCTCGGGTGAGCATATCGAGCAGTAGAAAAATGCCAGAATTTCATAAAAACGCTACATGAGAACTACTAAGAAACTACCTACGTATGCTCGAACTTCAATAAATGGACCACTCCTAACCCGTTCCGCAACGTGAATAGATTCTTAGTACGTACCTAAGAAAACCACTTGGATTAGATCAGGTAAGTTGGTTAAGACTCCCCTAACCCAAACAAAGGTGTTCCCAAGAGTTAAAAGCCCCATTTAGCGTGAAATTGGGAGATCGGAGAACCTATTCACAAGCAGTGTTCCCAAACAAAATGCCCACGCATAGAAGCAGCATGAATGAAGAAAGAACATGAAGAAAGATAAACGTTAAAAAAAAAATTTTGAGAAAGAGGACACCAGTGAACCAAAAAATAACAGTACAACAGATCTTTTCTATTTCAACACAAGAAAGGTCTGCCTAAGCTTGAGCTCGGGACCTCAATATTTTCACCCTGGGAGAGCTTATTTCCATGGATACAATAGCTTTGTCCTCCTCAAGGAGCAGACGCACTGAGGCAATTCATAGGAACAATTTTATGAAAAATTGCCAAAATAAGAGTAAAAGAATCGGGCACACACTACACAACTGAAAAGCCCACAGTGAAGTATTGCAACACACCTAATTGACAGATGTTACAATACCCCTATGACTGGCGAATCCTACTTTCAGCAGAAGCCTCACGTTCCTAAAGAATAAAACCTATGAACACAAAGTGTTTGAATACGAGTTCTCAACTTTTAACTTGGAAACGCTGAAGATCATCAGAATAATTTTCAAGTAAATCTGGAATACATAAAATTCTATTCCCAGGATTTTAAAAATTAATAAAACAAGACTTACAATATATCTTCTACATGAAAAAATGGAAGTGTGATATACTCCACAAAATCTTTGATCCAAATCATCACATAATAACGCACTACGGCAAAAAAAAGTCAGCAGTTGTTCATTGTACCCTAGACATGAAAGTCGCATCATGCAACAGTGGATGCAAGGGTTGGCGAGCGGGCGTACGTAGGCTATCCCTCATGAGGTCGCCATGTACCTACTCCCGTCATTTGTTGCAATTCGAATACTGCGTTGCACACACTCAAATAATGCTCACTGTTTTCATAACCAAGTAGACATAATTGTAATACTCTTCACATTGTAACCCTTAATTTAAAGTTTCACCATTTAGTACTAAACAAAACGTTTGTTTTGAATTCGAAAACTAAAACTATTTCAAGGATAACTCATCGTTCGTGTAAAATGAAGTATGTATACCCTATAAAAGCTAATTAAAGGGGATCTCGAAGATAGAGCAGCGCTATCAACCAGAATGATGCAATACGATCAGTCAGTTTCACTATGAAAAGAGGAAGGAATTTTTACAAAGGCAAATATGTATCCGAGCAAAATTGTGTTCCGCAACATTTGAAAATAGGCGAATTTAATGCGTACATACATTAAGGATCTCAACAACCATTTCTATCACAGCAAGAGAACAGATTTCTAAGGAAATACTGAAAAGATTCTAAACACGTGGTAAACAACTACGGCCAACAAAAAAACTTTGGTGGTCACGTTTAGAGCACAAAGAATGAAGCGGCAGGAAGACCTCCAGCAGCCTGCGCAGAGACAGGCAGCTGTGCACGTGACCCTATCGAGTCGTGCCCACACAGAGGGACACTTGTCTGTGCGAAAAGGAAGGACAAAAGAAAACCCGGACAAGCTTTCATTGAAACATTTCGCAATGCTTCCCGTTAAAAATAATGTTATGCGTGTACTACGATCGAACCTCCAACTATGAACACAAGTACCAATAACATACCTTGCTCTCGCAACCCTCAATTGGACGTCACCTGCTGCCACAAGCTTTAAAAAAACCTTCGTAACTAAAGACAGATGCAACACATCAAAGCTCAAGGTAAGGCCAAGAGCTGTCCTGGAGCAAAACTGATCAAATTGATTCATTGATTGATTGTGGAACAGCTCACGCAGGGAAAATTTTTAATAGTAAAAATGGCCAAAACGATTCAAGTACAAATAAAAATTTACGAAATTAAAACCGACGCTTCGATCTCTCATCCCGAACTGAATTTAAATTTTCGAGAGTACAAAACAAATGCGCAGGGATGACAATGATCCACGCATTGAGATGACTTGCTAAAATAGTTACGCAACCATA
Organism: Platorchestia sp. MABIK; assembly: GCA_014220935.1. Lineage (NCBI taxonomy): Eukaryota > Metazoa > Arthropoda > Malacostraca > Amphipoda > Talitridae > Platorchestia > Platorchestia sp. MABIK. The sequence goes on from JACJUY010001779.1 coordinate 47,688, forward strand.
GAACAGATGTACACACATCGATGGCCTAATTCACGCACGACATGTTGCAGCAATACATAATTACTAATTTAAGCTCTATAATAACAGCTTGATTGAAAGTTGTTTTCCGTCTCCCTTACCACAACAAAGATGTTCAAAAAGAGGGAAGACGAAGGCACTAATTAGTATGGAGTTAAGGGAATGCGGAATCTATGCACCATGTATGTTCTTGCATAAGATCACCTGCGCATAGAAACAGCAAGTTGAGAAGGAATGTTATGAACAAGATTTCAGTTGAAGAAGAAAGTCAAAGGTGCTGCAAAACAAGACAGCAGTAAACCGAAAATAGATCATCTTTGATGAAACAAAACCCTTCTAGTTCAACAAAAAGAAAGCCTGCATAACTCTCAGCTCGGGACCTTACATTTTACCCCTGAGAGTGCTAATTTCCATAGATGCAATAGTTTTATCCTGAGAGGTCTACATTAACAAGTTCTATGTCCATTGTGATAAATCGAAAGCAACAGCGAACACGCATGGACGCAGCAGAAAGAACACAAGAGTTATTTCCACTAAAGGAGGAGCTTAAACGATGACAATTGAAGGCGCCTCAACGAAAGTTGCTATGAGTAAAAAGCTGAACACGCAGGCAGCAGCACGGGAGGGCTACGTGAGGAAGGGAGCAGAGAGAGCGAGCATGCAATATGCACGCGGCGAGAGGCCATGCACGCTGCCGTCCCCTCTCCCGCTCGCCTCATGTTTGGGGGACTGGGCGGGGAGACTCGCCCCGTCTCCCACACAAGCGCATGCACAGCTGCGCAATAACAACACCAACGCAATACTTCTACGGCAGCACCTACCAACTAATGCGCTCTAGCGCCCTCGCTTCAGACTTGTGCAAGCAGCTCTTCAAGTCGTGTCTAATTTTCGAGTAAAGACCGGCGTACACAAAGAACTATTTATCAGCAGCTTTCTGGATATATGTATGTAGTTGTTGCATCAATCATAAATATTCGAGAGAAAAACGAACATGATGCACAGAAAATAATACGGATCAATTAAAAACCGGATGTCAATTAGAAAAATTGAACAGGAATGAGCTACGCAAGTGACGCAACTCATCAAGATGGCATCCATTAGAGCATGCGCTAGCTAGTGCGGTCAGTAGAGGTAGAGAGAGACTGGCGCCAGAGAGCACAGGGCACTGGGTAGACAGCACCAGCCTAACAGTAGGGGTCGCGTGCCTACACTGGGCCAATAATAGCCCAAGTGTCTCGCCCTTCATCCAACTCACACATTTCAATTTAAATCACATACGAAAAATAGAATAAAACGGACGCATTGATCGCTACAAAAAATCGGGCATTAATGACAAATCCCAAGTTACTCACAATATTAATATGTTACTAAGAGTTACATGACTGTTCTATTCCCGCACATAATAAGTCCGACAGCAGGACAGCTGCATGTGAACAATTGAAAAATGTTACAACAAAGGAAGATAGATATTAGATGTTAGTTTAAGGCTCCCTCACCGCAACAAGGGCGTCCCAAGAGAGTAAGGAGGAAGGCGTCATTTAGCATGGAGTTAAGGGAACGCGGAATCTATAAACAAGATGCTAAAAACAGTAGAGAAAGAAGTTTATGAAACAAGAATAAAAGTTGAAGAAAAAAGTATAGGTGCTAAAAAAACAAGACAATAGTGAACTGAAAAAAGGTATGTAACACAACAAAGAACCTATTCTATTCCAACGAAAAGAAAACCTACCACGTCATCACGGTTGAATATAGGTGAATAGGTCACGGCCACGTCATCGCGAAATTAAGGTAAAATTTTTATTTTTGTAGATTGACACAAGTTAAAGCTACAATTGATTCTTTTTATTCTATTTCTACAAGGATTAGATTGAAATAGTTTAAGCCTCCTTAACCACTGCTAAGACATTCCAAAGAGAGTAAGGCACCATTTAACAAGGAGTAAAGAGAATGAGGATTTTATGTACAGGGTGTGTTGCAACACAAAACCCCCCTGCTCATAGCAACAGTAAATTTAGAAGTATATGAAAGAAAATAAAGGTTGAACCACAAGCTTCCATCAAGATGTTTCTCAATGCTTCCCGTTAAAAATGTTATGTGAGTACCCTGATAGGATCTCCAAGTACCGATACAAGTATCAATGGCATGCCTCGATCTCGCAGTCGTGAACTAAGTACCACCTACAGCCACAAGCTCTAACAAATCCGTTCACGATGTAGGAGAGATGCAATACACATCTACGTTCAAGATAAGACCTAGAGCTGTCCCCGAGCAAAACCGATTTCAAACTATCGTGGAACAGTCATCAAGAAGTTCAGGAGATTCACAAGTTCACCAAAGTGACGCATTCTTGAAATGGTAACATTTGCACAGTTGTCAGGAGAGGAGAGTGCAGCAAGGTTCAACTGTCTGTAATAGGTAAAAACTGGCTCTCAGCCACGGACTAAACAATTCCAACGATGAAATTCAAAAATCGATGGAACATGGACAAATTTCCAATGATAAGTGTAACAAGAAATAACGGATACACGTGAAGAACTTCGATTTCCATCTAATCAAATTTCCCCAGTGACGGCAGGGAAAAGTTGAACAGCAGTGGACCGAAAAAAGATGGTTCGTCAAAAAAGTCACTTCAACAAAAGGAAGGCCTACTGAACTCTCAGCTCTGGACCTCTATTTATTTCAACACTGAACGCTTCCGAATTTGCTCAAGTTAGTAAGAAAAAGTTCAAGTTCTCAATGAGCGACACTTCTCAACATCACTTCAACCAGGAAGAGCACAAGCAACTATTTACTCCTTCTACAGAATAAGAATGCACAACGCTGATACTTCGCTTCAGCAGAATTGATGCAGAAGGTGTTAAAGGAGAAGGATGGGGCAATCATTTCACGCGAGTCAAGCACATATGACACACCTGTTTTCCTTCGATTTAACCATGAGGAAAGATTAATCCCCACATCCATTGTGTTTCGTCACGAACCCTAGAGTAATTGTGTATTGTCTTACAGCACCACAGAATATCTCCGATATTGATATCACTTCCGCTACATGTATCCTAACGTTTAGACATGAACTGTATCTGAGGTACTAGAGGCATTAGAAGTAGTTAGATAGCATAGGAATCATAAAGCCAGTTCTTCGTCTACAAAAGATAAACTTAAAAGTAATATAAGCCTCTTAAACCACAGCAAAGGCGTTCCCAAAAGAGACACAAGGAAGATACGTTCAGTGTTGAATTAAGGGAAAGAGGACTACAAAGGGTCTGTCCCCACACCCTGCGCGTTTCAACAGCATTATTGAAAAAACTATGAAAGAAGATGAAAGTTTAAGCAGTAATAGATGCTGAGAAATGATAGCAGTGCACTGAAAAAGTTTGTCCATAACAAAAAAATCCATTTCAACCAAAGGAAAGCCACCTAACCTTCAGCTCGAAATCTTGTATCTTCCACCTAAGAGAGCTAATTCCAATAGATACAATAAATGAGTTCGTGTCAAAATGAAATAATCCAGATGACTCACAAAACTGAGAACAGCTCTTACTTGTCAAGGTGAGTGCTTTACAGCAGCAATAAAAACAATGAAAGCGCGTTAAACACCTTTCAGTTTAAAAAGAAAAATTAATACTTGACAGACCTGTCATCCAACATCAACTGGAAAATTATAGTACACGTCCATTGAAGCAAGGTGAAACATTATTAATAATAAAATTTCAACTAATTGATAGCGAATATAAAAATGAAACTGAAGCTCATGGCGACTCATTCTGAGGACTGAGCACTCAAACGTCACACAACATGATTAAAAGTACGTCTGGTTAAACGTAACTTACAGGAGCTTTTCATTGATAGACTCCACGTTGCTCAAATGTCATATCAGGTTAGCTATTGAGCAGTAGCAGCAATGTCGCCAAGTGCATTTTACAGATGATCGTTATATTTTCATTCCATTTGATTCTTGAGCAGTAACCCTTAGAGAGCAAAATCGAGACTAAACTTGTTATAATGGGCAACGGAGTCGCAGATCGATAACGCAGAGAAACGGGTTCTCAGTCTCAGACTAAATAATTCCAAGGACGAAACTCAAAATTCTACGAAACATGAACAAGTTTTTGATATGTTACATAAAATAACTGATACACCCAAGGAACTTTTCGATTCCAATCTAATCAAGCTGTGCACTAATTAAGGCGAAAGAAAATTTGGTGTCACTGAAAAAAATTTCCGTATATTGAGTAGCCGTGGTCAGGAACTCGCACCATAAACAATAGCACTAAAATCTACAGCACTCGCTAGAGAACGAGTGAAGCGAGAGCAGGTAAAACACAAACAATACCACGCGATGAAAACTGCATGAAAGAACAAACATGAAGCAACGGAGAAGCGCGATAAGCTGCCATTTGACTTGACGCTCGCTGGCCTAGCATGGACTCATCAGAAAACAATAGGCGACTCGACAGGCTTCCGGTCTTTGTGGCGAACGGCGGCAGCAGCAGCACCTCGCATGCAAATTGTGAGAACCATCCAGCAGCCCATCCTCCCAACCTACTCAATGTCAACGCTTCCCTTAAATGCAGACAACACCTTCTGTCATACTCGACCACCAAATGTTGACTAGTGCACAAGGAAAAACAAAGTTCATTAAAATAAAGTGCTGTTCAGTCTGTTGAAAGGGTAACTAGTAATGCGAGTTTAAAAATCTTTTTAGTTACTTGTTCATGAATACGAGTTCATTTCGTACGAATTTTCTATTCTTCCAGCAAAAATATCTTGCGAGTGAACGTATTCGGGTTCAGACATGTACTGTATCACCAACGGGAAGCAGCAGACGATTCGTAACCTGCCCACTCCGCAACATTTTCTTGCTGATTCACAAAAAATGTAGAACTTGGCTAACCACAAAAAATTTCTCATTATCGTGGCTTCAGCAGCAATTGCGGTGTCCCAACAATAAGCTCGGGAGAATCAACTTCAATAAACAGTGACGAATTCTGGAGAGGGTAGCATTTGCACAGTTGCCAGGGGAGAAGAGCGCAGCAAGGTTCAAGTTCACTGACCAGAGCACTGCTGGGAGCAGCACAGCTGCGAGGAAAGTTCAACAGCGTCTGCTGCCCTCACAGCTGCTCTAGTAATATTTTGTTATTCATCCCTGCACCACATGAATCCGCTTTCCCCCGAAACTGGCAATTTGAACAGCATTTGTGTACATCGTTATAAACGGGTTGTGCCCGATGACCATTGGGAAACATCAGTAAAACACGATATGCATGAATAAACTGGGTTCAATGGGTGACCATTGAATGGTCATCTTCATGAGTAGCTTCAAATCTTTTCAAATAGGCAAATTTTGACTCAATTTCAAATTTTTTCTTCCCTCCTTATTTCTCTAGTTGATTGCTGATACTTGATGAACTTGTTTTTAAAAATATAACTAATTCCTATAATAATGTCCAAAACTGTGCAACTACACAGTTGAGATTTCTCAAGTACCACACTTAAGAACCGATGCATTCAGTCAAAATCCACACCTGCCAATATTAAATAAACGAGTCCAATCATCGAGCTCTATACATCAAAATTCAGGACGTGTGGCGAATTTTGGATTGAAACACAGATGCATCAAGGTTTATGGCGAGTCGGATGATCCTTGCTTAAGTCAAGATAACTCCTGGGCACAGCCAAGATTACGGCCGCAGATAAGATAACTACCTCGAAAAAAAAAGGTCTCGTACCTGTGAGCTGTGAAAGCCATGAGAACTTATGGAGGAAAAACGTCTCGATATTTTAATAACGGAACATCCATTTAGTAATTTATTGTCTATTCAATGGCAATGCACGATTACATGATACTGGTAAAAACCGCACTACTATTTCAGGATGTCGACTTCCCATGCCACCGATATACTATCTAATGCATCTGAAGGCCAAAATGTCGAAATGGACAGCACAAACAAAAGTTTTTCATTCTAAACTATCATTTTTTCCAGTTCATATTTAAATATTTGTAAGAAAACGAACTAAATCTTATTCGAAGGTTTATTTTCCCTCTCGTAACTATGACGAGGTCATTAGTGAGTCATTTCTCTTTTCAATGAAAATAACGAGAGCAAACCCGGTAGCGGTGAGCAGCTTAAAAGTGCAGCTGAGGAAAGAACACATGTACAGCGCACAGCACCTGCGCTCCCTTGGCACAAAGATGAATCAATTGCCTGATATGGCCATGACGTCAACCTAATTACCATTCAGCTCACACCAAAATTTAGCCCAAAGTCACGGCAGCGCAGTCACTTGATGCACACCAATTGGAGTAGGGAACGTCAAGATGATATTTTATGCTTCATGTACATCACGAACTACTGAAAATATTCAACATATCCGTACCACCAAATAATGAAAGCAGAAACATTTTAAAATATAATTAAAATCCAAAGTCAGCCATAACATCTAATTTCAAAATTCATGAAATTAAAATTTAAGAATGCATCCACAACTTTTGACACAGCTACCAACTGCATCTGAGTTCTCCCTTGGCCCACTGGAGTTGAGGTCCAAGAAATAAAATCTTACTAAAGCCCTAGGAATTCATAACAGTAGATAGCAGAAAGAGATAAGCAACAATATGAGTAAACATATCAGCTAGATTATATTGTAGCTGAATCATGGACTCACTACTGGCTCTCTGCAACTGGAATAGTTTTTCCTTCCTTGCATCCGAATCTAAACAAAATTTTACACATCTCTACTCATCTACTGAACCACACAGCATACTTTGACATTCCTGTTAGAGTATGCAATATGATATGGATCCTGAAGCAAAGAGCTTCAGGGCAACTCAAAGGCCAATGTCAAGTGAACGTTAGGTATCATGAGAAAATGACCAACCTCGTTCCCACACAACCAAGTTCACAGGAAGAATTTCTGTAGAACTTATTGCTTGTCAAGAACAGGGAACTCAACAGCTCCATCAAGACATAAATTGGTGCTAATAAATGAGGATGTGCTCACAATTTCCCATTATTTGTGAACATCAACCCATTTCCTGATGAGAACTAGAAGTAAATAAGCCCAAACAAAACATCATGTGACTTGCTTTAAATTCAGTGCCATTTGAGACTAGAAGCTTTCTCTAACACAAAGAGAATGGAATGTAACTATAAAAGTTTCTTCAAACAAAGAAAACTTTTACACTTAACATAAAAATAGGCTTCAATATTTTATTCACTCTTTGATTTGACAGCAAAATTATAAGCCAGTGTATACCTCTGAAATGAAGCTAGTATTTTAAATCCATAAAATTAAAATAAAATTCAAGTACAGGTGTATGGAGAACCAAGTCACAAAACACCTTAGCAAACAAAGTTAACTTATGATCAGGAATATTTTCCTCTGACTTGCATTCAAACAAGATAAACACTCCCATGAAATGCTTAACTGTTCAAAATACACGACATTTTCCCCCTACGCCAGAGGGCTTTGTTCAAGGTGAGTACTTCTACTTCCCAGCTTTCTCTTCTGTTATCAAAGTGAAAAAAAAAACTTCAGCTGGAGATATTAAAAATGCATGCATAGCAATAACTACCCATAATATCTCAGAAATGCTACAATGAGCACCCAGAGAGTGTTGCTTCAGATTAATTTCTAGTAAAAATTAACAGGACTGCAGATAGCTTTGGCAGAGGAATTGCAGAAAGTGATAAGCAACTGATAGAGTCTTCTTACCTCCACCATGTTAATTACACTAAAAAACTGCTGCATTTACAATAACTAAGATAAGATAAAAAACTAAGATTGACCATATTTCATGAAGAAGCATTAAAGGTATGCAAGTCAGTAGATCTTACCAAGTATTCAATTGCCATGAAAATAGGACACTTACCCTGGGTGGCATGATGAGAGTGAGGGCAGGTTGATACTTGGGCTCCAGAGCAACAGCCTCCACGATTGACTGGTGCAGGTCCAAGTCCGGACGAAGAGGCAAACATTGAATGGATTGGCGCGGTGGTTCACTTTCGTCAATAGAATGAAGGATGTGACGATGGAATGGTCCGCATTCAGGAAGAGTTAATTTAATATCTGAAGAAGATTCCTGGCTTGCTTGAGCTGCAGTGATAGGAGTGGAGCAGAATATCTGAAACTTGAAGTCTTGATCCACCTCCATGTGCATCTCCTCATGGCAAGTTGGCACACTCCCATGCTCATCAGAGCCAGGCATGGCCACCTCCTGCACAGCCCTGCTGTCTCCAGCATGCATGGCTCCCTCATTGATTACCACCATTGCTGCAGTGGGGTATTGCTCAAGCACTTGATGCTGTTGCTGACACTGCTGTCACTATTGCTGACCAACTCTGTGATGCTCAATCCAGCAAACTCTCCAACCAATAAACCACAGAAATTGTAAGCCAAAGAAAAAATGTGAAGATTTATGAGTATTAAAGGATAAGATAAAGAACAACTAGAAAAATGTGAGAGCAAGAACAGATGAGTGCAATGACAATCCAAAAGCAAGAATATGACAATCTAAGCGAAGATGGCAATGCTGAAGTTGATGATCCGCAGAAAGTTGTGCTGAGAGTCAGCAGTGCTGCCAGTAGCGTCAACAGCAGCCTCAACCTCCCCACTCACTCACCCACACCCTGGAATTCAAAGGAAAACAATGAAAATATTATTTTTGTCTTTTTCTCCTTGCAGCTTTAAAAAGAAGAATATTGCAAATCCCTTTTTTGTATCTACAAGTCTTAGAAAGACAACTTTAAGAGCAGTAATGCTGGTTAAAATGTTTTCTACCTAATTTATCTCATAGAAAGTGCAAATTCATGCAAGTTCAAATGCCACGCAGAAGAGAAAAAATTACCTAACATGTAATGAAAAGGAGAGTGACAAGAATTTTCACTCTTATTCTCATTGACAAAGAGCAACAATTCAGTTAAATGAACTCTAAAATGCATAAATTATGATTGAACTAATTTTTTTCTTTGCATGCCATAACACAACATGAAGAAAACATTAGCTCGCTACTTAGTTTGATGAATTTCCAAGCACAAATGTGGAATTGAAAAAGCCAAACTTGACAACTTGCTTTCAAAGCCTCTAATTCTCAAAGAGTTTGTAGTTTACCCTCTTGACTTCATGTTAATAAAAATTAGTGATGTACCGATACCATTTTTTTGGCCGATACCGATACCCATTTTTTGGCCGATACCGATACTCAGATACTTGAAAATACCGATACTTTGACCGATACTACTACCGATACCGATACTTTTACAATAATATTAAAATAAAACCATTATAAGCCCTACATGGGTGCTATAATAAAATTATTCAATAATATATCTAATAATATAACAATATTGACAATAAAGTTTTTGATCATGAATAATAAAACTGCTCTTGCTCTGTTAACTACATTGTTAAAAAAAAACGAAATGAAATCCATTCGATAGATGTTTCTAATCGTATTGCAACGTAATGTAGACTAGCTCTAATAGCAACTGGTTCCAAAAGTGGACCAAAACAATCGAACGAGGTTTGAACGAAAC
>JACJUY010001779.1:57760-126097 GCA_014220935.1 Platorchestia sp. MABIK
CGAAAATCCGCAAACACGCAACCAACTATAAGATTTTTCGTGAATTTTTCAAACGTCTTAAAATAGAGGAAAAATGCATGATTCGTAATGTACGGCGATTTACATGCTTAATTAAAATAAGATTATTAGCTTCATAATATTTTACGATTTACAAGCTAAATTAAAATAGAATTTTCAGCTACTTCTTCATTAAATTTACAAAAACTTTAAAATGCACCTTCAACTTAATTTAATTCGTATGATTTTGTTAGCCTGTCATATACTTTGAGAAATGGAAATTGGGTCAAACTATATAGGTTGTAGTCGTTAAAGTACAATAATTTTATGTCGCTGCTGTGTTTAACTATTCATGGAACATAGCTCTCACTCACTGACCGTGCGTGACTCATCGGGAATTCAAAGTTATAAATTCAGTTAGCGGGCCTGATTAAACGCTGTAATTCAACAGTTGACTAATTAATTTACTAGGTATGAATATGCTCTTTATTTGATTACACTTTTACTTTCATGATTTATGACTTTCATTTTTATGATAAAATACGTATTATGGGAAAGTATCGGTAAAGTATCGGCCGGATTTTGCCGATGCCGATACCGATACCAGTAAAATGACCGATACTTGCCGATACCGATACCGATGCATCACTAATAAAAATAAGGATTGTTGCATTTCTTGACTTATTACTTTTCTTGAAAAAATCATAATATACCAACAAAACACCACAGAATGTAAACCAATTTTAAAATGCATTACAAGGTCATTTAATATACTTTCAACAGCTGTACAAATACTACCAACAAGTAAAACTTGGAGTTGAAGTTATCAATTTCAGGTAAACTAAAACAGAAGGTTCAGGTGTCAAAAGCATCATTCAATGTTCAAACTCTAAATGGAGAAAAAAATTAAAATTTGACTTCATAATAAAACCTACAATAATCCTATTCAATGAATTTCAGATCAAGCGATGGTATAATTACCATTAAGGCTTGTGCAACTTGCCACAAATTATTATCAAATTATAATGCCTCTGAGCAATTTATCTTAAATGCACACTTACTGAGATCTCCTAACTCATTTCTCAGAGAGAAATTTATAGCAGCACAACCATGTTATTTAAAATTTTGCTGGTACCAGGAAAATTTCCCAACACCAATTCTCTCAAAGTATTTTGTTTGAAATATTCAACAGACATGAGCCATCTTTTTATTTTAGTCACATGCATGGTTATTTATCAATTCACAAAACATTGCATTTAGGAACATCTGGATATAGTAAGCTACAGACAAAACACTTTTTCCATTGCAATTATTGAGCTTTTCCATACACTTTCCTTAGTCATAACCAATTGTTTCAAGTACAAAAGTGATATTATGCATTTTAACCCTCAATTGCAGGATGAGAACCAACCATACCATCATCACATGGGACACCTCTCACTTTTGCACGAATTGAGTAATTTCCGACTACTAATTCCACTGCATGACCCCAAAATACCAAATGTCAACACTTAAATAAGAACAGTACTAGAAACAGAAGGAAGCTCATTCAGAATTTGAATATTGTATGTCTATTTATATAACTTTCTTGGGTATATTTTTCTATTCATGGTTTGTTGTTATCCATCACAAACAAAATGATTCCCTGCTAAAATTTCAAGCAAACAAACTAATTATTCTCAATAATTTGAAAACTCACAATTAACATAACTTGATCCAGTCAGCATCATGAAGTCACAATTTTGACCAACATTTTTATCAGAAACTGATGAGATTACATTATTTTAATTTCAGTTTGAAACTTCCTTATCTACAATAAAAGTGATTTCCCAAAAACAAAGAAGATAACACTATTTAAAACAGATTTGTGAAAAAGAGGGTGCATGTCCAAAGAGCATCCTCACAAACAATACCATGCACAAAAAAAACAGCAAGTGATAAAAAAATTTAAAGAAAAGATGAGGGAAAGCCATGTGTAATGAAAATGTAAAAAATTTCCATGATCTAATCATAGCTGAATCTCCCTTCACCCAGGGTACTAGTCCCCAAAGCATAGGAATGGAAACCTGATCCAAGCCTATCCTATTTCTACCAAGTAGTACTAGCAACCCAAAAAATCCATCTTATGTACCATAGGTATTGATTTTTCAATCTTCCATTGAAGGACCTTACATAGTACAAAAACCAAACATAGAACAAATGTGTACACAGCGTAAGCTCGTCTCAAATGGAGTCTCCCTAGTCTCTAATGTCATTAAATTTTTTGCTTTCAAAGTTCCTCTCAATATTTTAATAAACAATGGCCCTAAAATATTTAACAAAAGATATACAAAATTCTAAAAATATAATACAAAATTCTAAACCTGAGCCACTTAATATGATTAAAGGTTAGTTTCAACTGCTCTAACCACAAACAAGATAATCAAAGATAGGGAGTATGAACTATGAAGGCACCATTCAGTATAGAGATGCAGAATCTGTGCATGAGATGTGTTCCCACATAGGATCCTTGCCCATTGAAGCAGCAAGGTTATAAAGCAAGATATAAGTTGAAGAAAGTCAGAGGTGCTGAAAAACAGGACAGCCATAAACTAAAAACAAAAAATTGACCTTCAACAAATATATTCAATTTTAACAAAAAGAAAGCCAACTTAACTCTAACATGTTTTCCTGGAAGTGCTAATAGCTATTTCATGAAGCATATTAGCCACAAAATTATATATTAATATTTGGATAAACCTCATTTAAAAACATATGAATGTATTAAGCCTGCAAAAGGCTGTACTGAATGTCTTAATGTTGATAAATTTGTGGAAGACTATTTGAGCAAATTAATAAACCTTTTAATCTTCGGATGATCTAACCTAACAATATCCATTTTATATTTATTTATTTATTTATTAATATATTTATTTATTCATTTATTGTCTGCTTTTAAAGAAACAAAGGATGCATATTTATTTGTTTGGTATAATGGATACTGATTACATTTAAATTTGAAAGGTTTTGCAATAAGAAAATATAAGTTTATCTAGAATGTGTGCAAATCTTCAAACTAAATAAAATGGAAACACTTCAGGAAAGATGAAAAAAACTTGACATAGAATGCAAAGGAAGAGCTTCTTTCATCTCTGTGACGTTCATAGGATGCTTAATGACCATATTCCGACTACATATTTCAGCAGTGCATAAGTATAAGAACATTTTAATCACCAATACTATTAGGATGGAAACATTTTTGTTTATATCTATACCTGGAAAATATATTGAAAATATAGAATTCTATCATTTTTGATAGGCCTTATGCACTAGTTACAAAATAAAAGCAAAACCAATCCTGTGTTAAAATGAGGTAATGTCTCTGGATCATTAACCTAAATTATCAAGCATATTACAATTTATTGACTTTCACTTGTATACTATATTATTTTTAAGCAATAAAATTACCATTTGTAAATTCACATTCATCATATCACCAACATGTTTACAATTATTTGAAATTTTGAAACACTGATTATCTTTAGTAGAAAAGAAAAGTCTTTTCAACCAAAGCTTGAGAGATCAATATCTTCCATGGAATAAATTTTTCAAAAGGGTTGAGCCAACACATAGCTTTCTCCCTTTCAGGAAAAAATACCTATGGTCAAGTGAAGTGCCCTAAGAATTCATCACCAAAACTCAGTGACACAAAACATTGGACACTAGAGGTCCGACAGTACGTCCTAAAATGTTCTATAAGTTGGTATACTTCCTCAAATTTGTTGACAAGTTTTACATGCTTCTCTGGTACTTTTAAATTTTCATGCTAAACTTCACTACATTTAGAGTCTGCTGAATTAATATTATTTATTATGATAAATTAGTATTTCATATGAAGCCTGGATGAAGTTGAGGACAGAAGATGAGATTCTCCCTCATTTGATCGAAGGATAAACTTAGATGGCACGAACAGTTCACTGGGATCGATGGCAGCAGCAACTCACCTTTGTGTTGTGTTTTTATTGCATCGTTGCGTTTTAGGCAAAACTTATTTAGAAGCGTCCGGATGTAACAGAAGAAGCGACGAACATAACGGAGGAGCAGTTTCCGTTATGAGTGGCAGACATTTCCTCAGGTTTTGAACAAATTTTGTAAAATATACACTTGACGGCTAGCTCTCGGAACAAAGGTTGAACTAACTAAATGTTCAGAAGATGTATATTCTTTGTTACGTCGTACATATATAGGGCTAAAATACCTTAAATTGGTAAAAACAAAAAAAAGAAAATACTGTCAATTAGCTTCAATGGTCGCTGCAAACACTTATAAATAAAAAAAACATGTATCACAGTTAGGCGACCAGAAGGGCGAGACAACACACACCCTCACACACGCAAGGTTGCGTTAACACTACCTCGATTTGGCTGATATTCTTACGCGGCACAGCTGCTTATACAAAGGGAAGCCGTCATAGAGTATGATATCGTAAACTAGTTCTGTTTAATAAAGTAGAAATTTAGCGGCAAATTAGAAATTTTTGTATTTTTTTAACGTCAGATAGTAAAAAAAAATCATTCCCAACCTTATCACGACAGCTTGTGGCAGTATGATTAAGTAAATTTTGATTATCAGCTGACAACTTTAATAACGGTTGACTCTACAGACGCTTGTTCCTTAGTAATTTGCAATATACGTTATTTTTCAGCAAAAATTTTCTCAATTTAAGTTTATTTTACTAAAAAGAAAAATCTTTGACAATTTATTCAGCAAACAAGTCATGTGTAATCTTGATGGTGCTATCTTGCATCTCTCAAGCCCACCAATCCTGGGTGTTTGTGGCTTTCAAACCGATACTTCCTTTATTTGTTGCTGAGGGCAGCAAATCGTACGACGCGTCGTTTGAGGTCACGTTTGACGTTTACTAATCCCAGATTTAACTCAGAACAATAAACAAATCAGCATTCGAAAGACAGTATATAAGTAACTAAATTTATTGCTTTTCATTAGGTTTTAGACGTTACTTTTCTTCACTTTTCAAAATTTGCAATTCCTTAAATTTGCTAAATGCTTGTGTCGTTGGCCTCACTTTCCTATACCGTCGTTTTCTTAAAAATTACTTTGATTTATTTTTTCATGTCTTCCAATGAACATTGTACACATTGCCTCCCACTCACTGGGAAAAAGAAAACTGAATTTCATAACCGTTTTTGTATTCTTTAGAATAAAAAACGATGCTGTCTATGAGTTTAGTCAACGCTGACGAGCACAGCTCCAAATCAGTACAAAATAACTTTTCGGGAGAATGTCCAGCCACGTACAAAATATTCCGTATCATCAGTAAGATCGCGAAAGTGTCCAATTGACTGCCACGTTAACATTGTAACGTTATTATTTTTAAAATCCGAATAATCCATCCTACTCGATGTTAACGGAACCTATTCCAAATGAATTAAACCTCTCCTTCACAACTAAACCTTTCATAATCTATCTTGGGTTAATCTAGCTTGTCCTCATCTAAAAATAAATTATTTTTTTTGCAAAGGACGCTTAATCAATGGAAGATGGCTAACTGATGACTCAAGTGAACCATGAAACCGTTATAGCTGCTCAGGTGGTCTCATTTTTCTGATGTAATTAGAAAAAGAACAACGCTATTAATATTTTAACGATAGTATGAAGTGTGCTGTTCCATTAAGTATTTATTTTAATGTGCCTATATGCTCTGTTCTTGTATTGTATGTATGGATAACCGAATCATAAGTGTTATTTACATGCAGTAAATTTTATATAAAACCCCTATTAAATTACTAGAGTATAACTTATAAATGTATTGCAGTTTTTGCACGTAAAGCTCACAACAAACATGTTTAATTTCGACGATTTTTGTCCGTAAGTCATTAAATAATTTTCAAAAATAGGGAATTTGATCCACGGAAATCATTTCGCTGCCGGCATGCAACAGTTCATAATTGGGTCATGACTTAATGCTGTTGATAAACCGTTCGTAAAATGATCAAAAAAGAAACTAAAAGTGAATTATAAAATACTTACTAATAGAAACGAAGTACGCAATGACATCTATATTATAAACAAGTACCTTTAGGAATTGAAGAATAGTGCGAAGCTTTGAACTTCTCTTGTAGATTTGCCATCAAGAATTAGCTTCTCCATCGGTTTCATAAACTCTACTCCCGGGAAGTTTCGCAATATTGCAACGCGTAAGTTTAACTTAATGGTTGGTTTGAGGATAATTCATTTCGGCAATTCTGCGTACGCGCAATTTTCAATCCAAAAACAGAATCAATTGAGTACTCCATTTTGGAAAATATACATTTTTTTCTTATTAGCTAGATCGAAACAATACGAAAATATACTTTCATTACCATAAAAATTAAAAAAAATACATTTACAATTATAATCCACACATTTATAATCCTGATAACTTGCTGAGTAACTCTGCTACAATTGATTATTCATAATATAACTCTTTCTCAAGAGATGACAAACAATGCATGTTGAATTGTTGATGTAATTATGCCCACGACTCTCACCTTGAGGGAAAATATGACACACTCCGGCATAACTCCAAATATAGCACACGTCTGTTCTATTGCACATGTAAACACAAAGAAGTTCAAACTTGAACTAAAAGCGTCGCATGCTGGCAGCTGTGGGTGACGGTTCCTGCGCGATTTACGCTCCACCTGGCACTGCCCCCCGCCCTCCTTCCCAGCCCCAATTTTTCTTTGTGTGATGGGATGCTTCTTTCGAACTCAACGCATCCGCCTGTCCTTCGGCGTATTGCTTGGCTTGTGGTCCTCAGCTGTGGAGACAGTGCCACTGCTGACAAGGCGACGTAGAGCCAGTCTGTCAGCGTTGGCACTGCTATGTGCTCTACAGGTTTACACGAATATTTTTTTTTACACTTTCGTACAGAAATTTTAGCGAATAATTTTTGTATGAAAAGTACATAAAATCGTATTAATTCAGTACATAATTTGTTACTAAATGCTTCGAGTTTGAATTTGACTGCTTTGAAAATGCTTAGAGTTTGAATTTGATTTCTCTAAACAGCAGGACCTTTTAGCTCTCTTGGTGAACTACCAGCTCAACACTGAAAAATTGTAGCTATTATCTACGTTCTGAAATCTGCAATGATCTTTCACTTCTAACCAAGTCCCGAAATTGGATTTCGTCTGAAATTCTATTTATTTTCGAAGTAAAAAGTTATATTGGCAGTGAAACTCCTGGAAGAGCGGTCTTTGTTAATGATCTCAAATGACTCAGTTACGAGAGATAAAAGACGCTCCAAACCAAGAGCACCTGAATTATTCCGTCAGCATTAGTTTAGGAAGAACTTTTTCCGGCTGAGTAAACGAAGAATGCAAGTTTTCCACATTTCATGATACCTAATGTACCTCGAAGAAGGTAACCTTTCAACGTTTTCTTGCTTATACCTGACAAAGAATAATTTCCATACAGTTGCGTAATTCAAATTAAGTTCATAGGTAGCCATAATCCATCTTCTAAGAGAGTGTTTGAAATTTCTTTCGTAATTCAGCTGAAAAAAACATGATTAACACAAGGTGTACCACAAATTTCAAATGAGAGTTCTAGGGCATCATTACCATAACTTTTTCGTACTCAAGTACATTTTTTCTATTTTAGTATTCATATGCGACAATTTTTAGTTTTTCAGGCTGTCCTTTCTCTGCTTCTCTCATGTTATTAAAAGCCGAAAAAAAAACTTTAGATATGAAACTGGATTGAGAATTTAAGTGTTCCTTTATGTTTCGTTTTCGTCGTCATACTTCACTGTTTCGTTACCTTTACATCGTCAAAAATTATTTTAAACTGATATTAAAAATCAAAAATTTTAATGGATTAAAAAATTGCCAACAGTCCATTCGTGTTTCAAGGGTAGTAAGAACGCAGTCACAAAATTCACCGCTCTATGCAATTGAAATATCATGGCCTGTTTTTGAATGCTAACGGCTAGACACCAACCCGCACTGCCTCCCTTGAAGGTTGCAATCAATATTTGCGTGTTTTACAAGCACTTGGGTGAAAAATTCAGACCTTTAAGGTAGCAATGTCATTATTCTCTTTTATCTATTTCACCCATACAAATTAGTGCTGGTTTTAGGTTAATGGCCTCTTTTATTTTCAATTGTAGCACGATTTATTTTCCCAAACTACTAGCTTTGAACACAGCGTGAATGCGCACGCCTCTCGCTCGGCCACTCGGGTGTTGGAGCAAGTGACGTAGTAATTCTCATCCCTCACCCTCCCTTCCCTCCTCCCCCCCCCCTTCCACCCAGGATTCAAACCGCTGCTGTCACGGCACCAACTCGGGTCGATGACTTACCGTTCCAGCTCGCTGGTAATAATTCTGGAATACAAATGAGCTTGTATGTTATTTCCGTAAAATCCATATGGCCAAAAAATTATTAAAGGTCCTGGAGATGTTAACTGGTTAAAGTTAGTACATGTGATACAGTCTGTTAGACTAGATCTAATAAAAAAATCAAGTGCTAATAAGCTAGAACTAACATTAAATTGTTTGCTAATGGTTCTTCATCTAGAGTGCAAGAAACTTTCAGTCTGCCTGCAACCATGGAAATTAAAACTAAGGAGCTCGTCTTTTTGATTAGGTCTCTGCTCTATTAATCAGGCATTTGACAAGTTGTATGTTACTACGTAGCAGCTGGGTCGTTGTTAGGGTTAATTTGGCGTTTAGCAGCGCTATCAGAGAGGGTTAAGATTTTCTCCATAAAGTAATTCATAGGACACCAATACTGATATTTGATTTGGCAGCCTCTAATGTTTCTAAACTGGACGACAACTTCATCTGGAACGATTACAAATAATGTATAACCCTTCAAGAATACTAAATGGAATTCATCGCACAAACGCAAGAAAATTTTCGAAAATTCAACTATTACTAATGCGTGAGCTTTGGTACAAGGTTTGTCCGTAAAAGTAACGTAATTTACCAGGAAGTAAAAAAACAGCGTCGTTGAAACTATCGGCTATTATCGCAGGAAAAGTAGAAATTGATTTACCGTTTCAATACTTAAACTTCTATTTCTTACTTTGGTAAGAACAAATCTTATTTTTTAGTGATTGATGTTCCTATAATTATTAATCCTGCTTTTATGGGCTCTGTGGATTTTAATAATTCACGAATTCCAATTAGTTTTAACATGGCTCCCAACCTGACGTCAACTAGAGTTCACGCAATCCAGAGCGACATGGTCTATTTTTTGAAGCAGCGGCCGCGCACGCTGCGATCGATACACGCAGCTGCACCAGATACAGGGCATCTGCCTTGACGGAACGAAAATCGATTTTCAGGTTAACGGCGAGCGCGTAGAGGACTCATCGGTTTTCCAGACAACCCGAATAATTACAGGTCTGCTACCGTTATGTTCTCGGTGAGAACTTGGCCAGTAAAGCATGCCAGCCTGCCGCCCCTCTTAGCAGGGAAATTGAAAATCAATTTTCCAACTGCTGTTGCATAAAAGACCAAGAATAGTCATCTACATGCGTCAATTTGCACGGGTTGATATTTTATGTTTTTCCTCCAATAAATAATTTAGTTTGCGTAACTATAATGGCTGTACAAAAGTCTTTAAAAACTGTATACTTTAATTGAAGTTTTTAAATACACTGAAGAGCTAGAAAACGCTCAACTTTCTGTTCATGAAACTGTTCAAAATGAAGAATTGTGAGAGACATTATATCACGTGGAGTATAACTTGCAGTTCACAAAGCAGGAACTATCACAAACATTAGGTACCCAAGTTGTACGTTTTGATTCGATGAATTTATAATTTAAGCAATTACTCTATATTGAATACATAAAGGCATGCTTTTCAGCCAACAATCATAACATTAGTTAATTCATCAGTTTCTGTTCAAAGCAAAGAGATCACAAGAACATGCCAGTCTAAATTTTTGTACAGACTTGTGAGTGCACGTTATTTGCGCGAACAAACAGAAATTATGAGCACAGTAAACACACTTTCAAAACAGGAGAGTCTCGATATCGTGAGAGCTATGATTCATCAGAATGACTGACAACGACGTCCAGCTACAAAAGATAAATGCCCGACAAGAACGATAGAAACACCAGCTCCTCAGTTGCGTAAGCAACTCTCAAGTGCTAATTTTTTAGGTGACCTTCAAAAGCGACTCATGTAGATATGCCCCAAATTAATAATAAAGATCTTCTTCCCATCTACTTTGAGTTTATGAGTATAGTTGTCCATCCATCAAACGCACTCAAAATTAATAAAATAAGAATTGTGAGTTACTCTTTACGTTTACTCTTGGACACAAATCCCGTTCACACTAAAAACAAAACGTCTTTGTAGAGAAAGGCAAATTTAATGACATTGCAGAGCTCGTGTTTTATAAAGTCTTTTTTTTCAAGCGATATTTTACCCCAGAAACAGATGATAAAGAAAACGTCGTTAAGACTAAGTTTCAAATCACTTCTATGAATGAACAAGAAAATACTTTAGTTTCATTTCTTCCTCGCTTCCTTGTCACGTGCTCTTCTTTACGTGCCGCCCCTTGTTAGTTGTTACTTCGTCAGCATGGAAACGCTCTTCAGATCGTCGTGGCCGATCGCATTTGTGAGACACAGGCCTGCCGCTACAGGTCTAGTGCCATCATCCCGAGTTGTCGACATTGCATTCCGAGTTGCATCCGTCGACATTGTAAATTCAAGAAATGTTGCATATCAAGGATGATGTATATTCGAAATGAACATCAGATGTTGTGAACCCTAATCACCGCTTTAATTAAGGTGTTGAGTTAGGCTTAGGAAATAATGTCGATATATTACGCATTGATTTTTTAATGAAGTTAAAACTTTTTGTAACTCACAGCTCTGCATTAGAAGTAAGTTTTGCAGCGGCATTTAATCACAATGACTCCTCGATTATGCATAAGTACGTGTACGTGTAGCTTGAGAGAAAGTGTGTGATATTTCATGCATTATTTGTATTAATATCTGCATTTGCCCTTCCTGTTTAAATTTTTTTTTTACATTTTGTATTTTGACGTGCTACACTAAGAATAAACTTTATATGATCTTCAACGTAGTCGTTAGCCTTCATATCGGTAAAGGACTTATAAACTTTTATGCTCCGTCTTGTAACCTGTTTTAATGAAATCTTTCACTTTAACTCTTTCCTATCTTTTTCCTGGAGGTTTAAATTCCTCTTCGTGACCGGTCTCTCTTTATTTTAGTAAGAGAGGCTGTACGTAACGTGACATTTTCTGTGTTACGAACTCCGAAAAAGGTCGAACGACGCGAATTATTACTGGCGTAGAACAGATAATTGCTGAAGAATCGTTTGCCTTTCCAAAAATACTCGCGTAGATAAGTGTGTAAAGCAAATTAGATCTCATCCCTAACTTAAGTTTTATTTTGTACGAGAGTTCGGTACCAGTCAATCTGTGGCTCGCACATTGCTGGCCAGTGTTCCCAGCATCGAATTTCATTTTACAAAACAGACCGAGGCACAATTTCAGATGGGTCATTGATCGGCACTTACATTTATTGTAATTCTTATAATCGTTCTGAACTTCAAACTGTTATTGGTTTTAAGCAGTACAGGAACGTAGCTATTGAAGATCTAACGAAGGAATGCGAACCTGTACTCTGCTCTGGCAAATAAAAATTAAATTATAAAGCCTTTCCTGCAGGTATGGTACGTGTATTTTATGTGGCAAGAATATTAAGAATTTCTCTCAAAGAAGCCTACGTTGATAAGTTCATTGGGCGTGGTAGAAATTCCTTTACAGTTTTAAAACTAAATTAATTTAATTTTACAGTTTAAAAACTAAATTTTAAACCAATGAAAAATATAATCTCATCAAAAAAGCTCAATATGATATGTGCTGAAAGTTTCATCACGAAACTTTGTATATTTGGGAAACGAAGTTATGCTAGAGGCACGAGTGAATTTGCTACCTGTTCACATTGGCTTGTTTAAGGTGTTCTTAGTGCAGTTAAAGGTAGATAATTCATGACACGGGTTATACTTAGTTTAGTTCACTGGTTCGTATCAAGTCCCAGAAACAGTCTCAGAAAAAAAACAGTCCCAGAGTGAGCCAAATTTACTCACCGCTTTCTGATGAGCTGTTTGACCAGCCAGCCAATGAAAACGGCTGTCTATTTTGGTGCAATGTCGATTAAATTATTCAACAGCATAGCTTAACAGGGGAATTATATTTGCTGGTTATAGAGTGTCACGTGTTTTTCATTAATTCAGCGCGGTTGTACGAGATAGAACAACATGCATTTTGGTATCGAGTACGTCTCGCACTATTACACGAAATAAACCACAAATATATTTTAAATTAAAATTTCACCACCGTTCTTTCAACAATGCAGTATAAAGCGGTATATGCTACCTATCAAAATTAATACAAGAGGTGCAATACCGATACACATCAGCTGATACACCATCGACCAAACGTACACATACGCTCATGTCCGTGTCACTGGGGCAGTGCAGATGCCAGTACCTCGTACCACCACTTTACTGCAATACTCGCCTCCATCTTCGTTCGAACGACGTCAACTCCATCTGCTCAGAATTGATCCATAAGGCTCAGCCATTACTTTCTTTTTACTCCAACTCGGTCTCTGCTTGCTAATTCCTTCGGTTGACCTCTGGTTGACTTTGAATTACCCCGACGAGGCAAGGTAAGATGCTCGTATGATCTCAGTTCGATCTGTGAATGAACTAAGTTCTCAACGTCCAGTGACGCATGCGCGCTCTAAATATGAGAACGAAGTTTGTTTGTACGCTCTGCATTTGAATTGGATCGGCAAGAATAAAAGTTCAAGTCGTAAAATTGAATCAACATGCTCTTTAGAAAGCCCTGACATTTTTTTAGAGAAGTAGGTTTAAAACGGCATCCGAAACAGTTTCTCCAAGTGTGTAATAGAAGGTTGAGGAGACAGTACTTTGCAAGTTTTCGATTAAAAACTGATCGTAGTTTCTTCATTATTGCTTACAGGTTATTGTTATCGGTGTTCTTTTCCAATACTTCAACTTTACGAAACAGTTCAAGTTTATCGCGTGTTAAATTAAGAATAAATTCACTCAACATATCTTATAGGAAAACTGTCAATCGTTAAAAATGTAATACCTCTGTAGTCAATATAAAGCAACGTTTCAATGTACAAACATTATCTTCAGGCTGAAAATATACAGACATATTTTTTCAGTCACATTGATAAAATGCAAATTCAGTACTTAAGCTATATCAGACACATTAAGAAAGTTGAAAATCACAGCACAAAAAACATATAATTGACTGGAGACAAAGTTAGTACCACAAGAATATGTCGACACGAGATTAGGTGACAGCATCGCACAACTATAGATGTTAAAGGTACAAATGATAGGGGCGAAATGTACGATCGAGCGATTGTATCAAGCGTCTTTTAGGATTTAAAGCTTAAGGGCAACTATTCAAACATTTATTTCAATTAACAGAACGAACTTTTAAGGAACAACAGCAAATTGTTTCCCGAGATGCGCAAAAAAGGGAACAGCACCCAAGTTAGGCGTATTTTGAGGATTCCAACAGTACGCACAGCAGCGTCCTCTGTATTTTTTTTATAATTAAATTCCTTTAAAACGAAGACCGAAGATCTTCAACGCAAGGTTAGTTTTTAAAAACTAAACAACGTCTTCAAAATAGAAGATAACCAATCGACGTGGCCGGTCATCAGCACGGTACTCCGGTGGGAAGTTTTAGAGGCGTTCTGAATAGAGAGACACAGGACGTTAAGAAATCTGATCGCTGATTAGCTAAACATCAACTCTTTTTTCAAAATGACATATTCGCAAGATTTTATTAACTGACAATTAATTACCTTGAATAATAAGTGCCCTCTCAAGAGGCTGCAAGAGCCGGGTCGAGGAGTTGAAGTCGCAGAAAGAGACTGCTTTTTTAATCAAGAGAAATAAGTTAGAGGGACCAGACCCCCTTTCCTTGAGAGGGCGACATGCTGCCTAAGCAGAGTAAGTTCAAAGTTGAGTTAATTCGTGAACGCGAAAGCGTCACAAGTTATTTCAATTTAGGCGATTTTAGGTTAATGCAGGTCTGGGAGAAGTTCAAACGTGCTTAATTATAGAGAGTTAAATTTAAACACAAAAACGAAAAGAAAAGATGCAGCTGCAAAACAAAAACCGAATAACAGAAAGAACTAACCTCCACAGTTTCATATTCTCCCTGGCAACTTTGACAGGCGATCTGAAGAAAACTTCTTTTTCCACAAAGCCGCTATCAGAAATACGGAAGATTTTCAACATTTCTTAGCTGCGGTTCTAGTAAATAATTTTAGAGCAGAAAAGTTACTTGTGTTCTCGTTGAGAGTAGGTTCAAGTTTATGGATGTGTAATGCTTTAATGCTTCTATTATTTGAATATGCTCTTTTTTAACAACATTTCATAAGATTTTTGTTTTAGGGCATGTATCTTCATTTGAAGGCTTGCACATTATCATTATGTCAATGCGGAAATGATTAAAAATAGAGCAAAGGTATTTATGAGCGGTTAATCTTTGTTTTAGGGTCATCCTAACCAAAACAATGTTACATTTATTAAGAGACTTTTCTCCTCTTCTGTCATATTTAAACTAGTATATTACACTGGCTCTGTCAACATCATTAATCCTGGATGCAGACAAAATTTTTCCCTGAGAGGTCACTGATTCTGCAATTTTTAAAACACACAGACTTTGATTGAGGTAGCCGGATCTATTGGTATAACAAAAGTTTTGACATTGTTTTTGAAGATGCGTCCATCAATTTTTGTAATTGCTGTGCATTTGGTTTTCATAAAATATATTAATATGACGTGAATTAAGCCTAGGATTATTCTCAAAAATAATACGTAAAAAACAGTGTGTCTGCAACCAGGGTAAATGATCTATGCAGAGTCAGTGTAAGATACCAGTTTAAATGTGACAGAAAAGAATGTATCTTGATAGATGTTACATTGGCTGAACTAGAATGACCCTGAAACAAAGATTACCGCTCATAAATACCAAGGTTCTATTTTCAATGATTTCCTCATTGACCATAGCTGCAACCCTTCAAATGAAGATCTATACCCTAACACAAAAATCTTCTACAATGTTGTTAAAAAAGAGTATATTCACACAATAGAAGCGTTACACAGTGATAAACTTAAACCTGCTTTCAACGAAGACACAAATTACTTCTTTACTCGAAAATAATTTACTAGAACCGCAGCTTAGAAATCCGATGCAACCGCTCGGCTCGATCGTTCATTTCGCCCTTATCGTTCGTGCCATAAACATCTACAGTTGTGCAATGCTGTTACCTAATGTCGTGTATATGTATTCTTGTGGTACAAACTCTAGTCATTTATATATTAGGTTCTCTAGACATTTGGGACTTCAGTTATGTGTGGCACTCTAGTCATTTTTAAATTTTTTTCGTGCTGTGATTTCCAACTTCCTTACTTTGTCTGATATAGCTTAATTAGATTTGCATTTTATCGATATTGACCTGAAAATTTTTTGTCCGTATATTTTCGGCCTAAAGATGATGTTTGTACATCAAAACGTTGCTTTTTGTAGACTACAGATAGACTCCGAGGTATTATATTTTTAACGATTGACAGTGTTCAAATAAAAAATCTTTAGTGAATTTCTTCTTAATTTGAACTGTTTCGTAAAATTGAAAAATTGGACACGAGTAAAAATCTTGTTAAAAATTCCTCTTGGGCTAGAGCTGTTAATTCATTCGACACTACCATCCATCACTGTGTGTGGCTGAATTAAAAAAATGTCTGTGGGCTATTTTTTTACAGCTAGAAAGAAATGAAAATTTGGGAGGCATTCTTATTTACGGAGCTAATTTCCCTTGTGTTGATGTAGCGCTGTTTACTATTTTTTATGAGTGGAATCATCAATATTCAAATCAAGCCAGCATAATTCATTACCAGTTTTACAACGCTGACCTGCTACTGCAATGCAGCCAAGATCCTCGCCCGAGGTGAAGCTACACATTGCTGGAAAGCCTTTGGCACCCGCTACTGCAACGCGTAACATGACAATTAGTCAATTTTTTATTGAATCTCGTCTGCACTGGTTCGTGGTGTAGAACTCATGACGACCTCTGATTCGTGCATTAAAACTCGTGACGAGCCCTGGTTCTTGCAGTAAAACTCGTGGCGACTTCTGGTTCGACCAATAGATTTCGTGATAACCTCGGGTTCGTACAGTAAAACTCGTGCGACCCCTGGTTCGTGCAGTAAAACTCGTAACGACCTTTATCTAGTTCATGCAGTAGAACTTAGGACGATCCCTGGATCGAGCTGTAAAATTCGTGACGACCTCTGGTTCGTGCAGTAGCACATGAGATGACTCCTGGTTTGCGCAGTAGAGCTTGTGAGGACATCTGGTTCATGCAGAACTCGTAGGAACCAAATGTCCCTCTCCAACCACGCCTGTTGCTCCGCCCTGCAACGCTCCAGGCTACCTCCAGGTTCCAGTGTCGAAGGTCATGTTAGGATCTTCGCTTAGCCACGCTCTGCCTCGAGTCCAAATATGGCCACTGCCAATTTTGGTTTGACATTATGAAAATTGAGGAGCGTTTGTGAAATGTGTCCCATTGTTCTATGATGCCTCTTTTTATTTACACTGAGTGCGATCCTTTTTTTCCTTTAGACCTGAATTTAACAGCACTTCCGAGCCGTACTAGAAGCGGAATTAATTCTTGATCGTCGCTGTATTTGGTACAACCCCGGCTTCTCGCCTCAGATTCCCAGGCATTGAGAGGTCAATATCCTCTCGATCTCTCCTCTTATGTGACCAATCGCTCCTGAGCAGAAAAGGTATGATACAACGAGCGTGGTTTCGGTGTCTGGTACACTGTGACAGCACGCATTTTGAGTTATTATTTTGAAATCTGTAGTTGTGCTACTTTTGTCATAATTGTCAGAATAGTTAGAGATTTAAATTGATACGACAATCATTTAGTTATTTATAAATCACAAGTAGCTCACATTATTCTACATGCTATAATATTCTCTCTTGGGTAATTTAGTTACCGCTAATAAGGGGGTATTATGGTGATAGCTACATGGAGATCTATGTCGCTTTTAAATCTTAGAAGGATTATTTGAGACATTCGTCTCTTTTGTGAATAGTTCAGCAATTTTGAAAATACTTTTAAGCAATAAAATTAGGTGACGATGATACTTTGAATGGCTACTCTATGCAGTGTGAGGAGCGAGGTAAATTTGATAAATTTTCGTAGGAGCGCGAAAAACAACTGATACAGAATTTAGTAGAAATGCAAAAATGTGTTGGATATTAGCGAAATTTATTTTTTTCAGAATAATGAAGTCGTTCAGATTTTGGGTCACGGCTTTTCAGCTATGCTCATTATTTATTGATAATTTTTATAACATCGTCTTGTTTGACTAGAATGATTGCTGTGACACACTCACTATTCCTTAGTTGCACGTACGATAAAAAAACAGGCCAGTAATTCTCTGAATTCTTGTACATCTAATTGGCGGATATTTTGTGAAACATATTTTCTTTCACTAAGTGGAAAGTTGATTCCATCTTGGAACTGCGTTTATTCGCTTTTCGGCTTCATTGTTTTTCTACCTTCAAAGTTAAATGTCATCCATTCGTGGTTGGGTGTTTGTTTCACAAGGAAAAACATAAACAATACATAAATAAATTCGTCACAAGCACTTTGAATAAATGAAATAAATAGAAGTTATATTGATGATATTAAATAGGACAGTATTAACATAAATTAAATTAATTTAGATGAAACAATATATATCCGAGGCAGATCAAGCAGTGCTTTATTTGCATACATGGTTCAACTATCTTCGACCATAATCATATTTCCGCACGAGGAGGTAATTTATCTTTGGCGCCAGCATTAGACAACTACATAGTGGTCGAATATTCGCACAGACTTGAAGCGCAGCAGTTGTGCGTTTTGAGATCAAGGTTTTTTGGCCGCCGAAGTGAGCACTTCTCGCGCCGCCGCCTTGCGAAGCTGAAGCAAAGCCACCTTCCAGCACCGCTCCTTCTGCGGTTAGTGTGACATGTGTGTGGAGTTCAAATTTTATCAGGCTTCTTCCTAAATCTTTCAAGCTTGTTTTACATCATAATAAGATATAGTCTGCCAGCAATAACACCAGCTTCCGTGTTGCTTAGAATTGAATGAGAGATGTAGGAAGTAGTTGCAAGCTAGACGGGAGTGGAATACAAAATGTAACATTCGTAGGATCAGGAATAGAATCATGCGTGAAAGCACTTGTGTTATAATTGTTGACTAGTATAAGACAAGAGAAAAATAGATTATTAGAGTGTCCGACCCAGAAATATTACTCTTTTGTTTATAATACAAAGCCATTAAGCTGAACACAAGGGCTCTACCGTATATTAGGTACTGGACAGATGCCGAAGTCAGACTTCAATTTCTGCCCAAGAAACACCAAAACATCAACTGTACACAGACGATTCATTGCTCCGAAGCAATGTTTCAATTTAAAACGATGTTGACGTCTGGTGAAATCTGATGAGCCTTATTTTTTGCTAAAATTTGTCATTTTTGCTGAGCTCACGACATTGAAATAAAGCTTCTTTTGTGCTGGTTAATAATTTCTTTTACGAGTGGTCTAGAGAGCCAAACTGGTATTGTTTCTAAAAGCTTGTACGTGGTCAAAGAGACTGATCTTCTATACTGTAAAGCGACCACATGAATAATGTCACTTATAATCACTTGAGTTGTACTAGCGTGTGAATTGGGCACCAAATCACCAACACAGAGAATGTTTCTATTGGTGATAGAACGTCGGCGGTTACTGATTTATTATCGCGTGATGTCTGTCTATCGAGATCACGGTTGTCATCGAACATAGAGAATATATCTTTTTCCTCATTACTTTTGAGTCTTTCACCTCATCTGAACATTTCATCCCATTCGTTAATGTTATTTTATCCCGTAGTGTAAACTTTTACCAATAGTTCGAAAAAGATGTCTCTACGAGGCTGTGAGAGTGCCCCTACTTTGTAACCTACTTTGCAAGATAAGGTTCTCTCTTTAAATGTTGAATAACCTATGATAAATCCGGATTCTTCAGCAATATTGTTAGGTTTTTTTAGGCGTCACCTCTCTTTAACCCCGTTAAAATGCCGAATAGGTTATTATTGTACATCCATCGATTGTTAAGGGAGTTCGGTATGCTGATGCTGTGAGCACTAGGTACTCTGTTGTTTTTTAATTTTGATAATTTTTCCTGGTATTACCAATAAAGGGCAAAAAGTAGAAACTTTAGTGCATGGAACATGTAGTAGAATTTTTCATTTCATCTTGAGACAGTGAAACATGAATCTTAATATCTCATTTCAAAACCACCGATTCTGAACATTTGTTCGAGCACTGCAAATGAAGCATACTAGTCAGGATCGAGTGCCTCCTGGCACCGACGTTGTTTGATGATAAGCCCAAGTTTCGGTGACAGCAGAGCCTGCGGTTCCAAATGGGCGACGTCGGTTCGGTGCTGTGCTTCTGATGAGCTCATTTATCAGGGAACTGCAGGAAGTGCAGAGATAACCGTCTCGGTGACTGAGCAGATTTGGGGAGCCACTGCTGCTTCAGTGCCGTTTCACAGTCACAGCGTAGGTTACATTTTTGCGTGTTGCATTCAGAGAGGCATTCTTTAGGATTACTTCGTGGGAACTAACAGAGACACCACTTATCGCTATCTAAACTTCAAACTAATACGTACTACCGCTCATTTTGTTATCATAATCAAGTAACCAATGGAAGAAACACCTTTTTGGTGTCGTATACTACACACTAATAAAGACAGTACATCATGGCATTCTGGATTAAGAATAGGCGTCGGTTATGTTTTTGCGAGAGATGCGCTAGGAATTAGAATGGTTAGCATTTATTTGTCTTGCTGCGGCCATTGTTACGCAAGTCTTTTTTTTGCTTTTTGTAAATTTCCTAACCTAAATATATTTAGGTCCTCTAGTTGGAACACACATGGTCCTTTGTTGTAGGAATTTAACTGATATTTCGTCGTCGTCGTGTTATGCACTCTTTTATAACATTTGCTTGCCGGCAACAAAATTTAATGCTAGAATAATTTTTTTCGTCTCGGATGTTGCATAAGTAACGTAATCGCTAAAGGAAGATTTTAATTTTAATAGTCTGCTATTGTTATTTTCGGATACAGCCAATCAAGACGTACCGTCGCAGAGGCACAGAGGTTCACAGGAAGGGTCGCCGGTTCGATTCCTGAGAATGCCAGCCCAGTTCTCTCCTTGGGAAAAAAGTAGAACTTAGCCATAATTCCCCACGCGACCCAAGAGTCGAAAATCGGGCCAACTCGACAGAAAGTATCCGTCATTGCGTCCTGTTAAGATAATTGTAAAACTAATGGAGAAGTTGATATGGGTCGGGCTTGAAATGAGTAAAATATTTTCCGTCAATTTTTTGCAGAAATGTTCATTTTTCATTCCTTTAAATGTTGTAAATGCTTATAACTACCGATGATCTACAATCAAAAAAATACCGCTAGGAGCATGGAAATACGACTTGCCAGCGTATCATTCCATAATTAGGTTCCAAAAGAACCAAAAACTGAAGACTTCAAAAAATTTATCATCAGTGAGATCCTTGAAGCTCTGCTCTAGAAATTTCGGTGTGTTACAACCACGGTCACAAAGCTGTCACGGTCCTGTACCGAGACACCGGCAGAAGATGCCGAGAAGCTCAACCTACATTTTAACCTTATATTTTCTAAATATTAATAAGGGAGAAAGGAAGTTTTCGATAAATCTTTGTTTTTATAGAATTATTTTACGATGTATTTAAAAACTTAGGAAATAGCTCCCGTTAGGATTTCTCATATGTGATTTTCACAATTAATCGTTGCTAGTTGAATGCTTGCCCGAACACAAGCGGTACGCCGCTTCCCTCGAGAGCGATGCGTCAACAGCGGGCGGTCTAATCGAGGGCACATCACGCCCGCACCGGCCATTACGGCAGAGAGCATTTATTTCCTTTGAACTAACTCGGGCTCAAACCTTGAATCCCCTTCACGAAAATTAAGCCCTTATCATCAATTGTGACGTACAGTGCTCTGTTGAGATATCATATTGGTCATGACTGACGACCGTCATGGTATATCCATGGCGAGGTGGCGTCATCGCGAGAGGCTCACCTGTCAACTGAGCCACACCTGCCATGAGATGAGTGTTCCCCTCTTTCGTTTCTATGTCTTATTTGTCCCGTATTTCAACCCCCCTAGGTATGTAGGATGTATAGTTTAATGTTGTAGTCGACATAATTTTCATATAGTGGAATGTAGCATGAATGTTTTCCATTAACCTATGTCGCCAGAAATGTTGACAGAAAAGAAATGGAGAGAGACAGACAAGATGACTTTTTGAATCAAAAATTATATATTATTAGGCCACGCTTCCCGAAGATAATTAATTTAATATAATGACCGAAGGGAATTGATCATTCTATCATAAAATAATTTGTTTATATAAAATACAAACAATGTTTTGCCCATAAATTGGGCTGGTGGCAACGAATAATGCCAAATATTCTATTAAATTGATTCCGAAAAAAATGTTGTTCGATTAAATGAATATCAATTCCAGCAAACGATACGACGTCGCTCTCAGTTGACCTTGCCATGATCACCCTCCGAAAGCGCTTGCACAACGATGACGTGACGTTGATAGCAATTTCAGGACACGTGCATAACAAAATTTCGATGAAAAGCAATTGAATTAATTGAACCAGAAGCTATCTTATTGTTTGTATTAAATAAAAATAATACTGAACGTTATCGATGCTTATTTCATGGTATTTCCGTGATATTCCATTGCCCTTTATCGCAAGTTCTATAGGAAATTTTCAAGCTATGGATGAGGATGTTTTATTCTTTTCTATTGACTACACAGCCACCACCATTGAAGCGAAATTTATTTTTTATGCCATTTCTAATTTTACTTCATCTTACATAATCGCTTATTCTAGACATAAAGTAGACTTCAATGAACGTGACTTCTCGGAAACTTCTTTTAATTAGATTAAATTTCCAATCATTTCATGTACAACAAACCGGTGACTTAAGAAATTGAGTAAGCGGTTGTGATTTTTCAATCATAAAGTGCACACCAATGCGGTTAAGAATTCTGAGTACGCAGAAGTGAGAGTAGTCGGAGAATTTATTGTGCACAATTGCTCATCGTAGGATTGAAGGAGTTCCGAGGCCGCGATGAAAGCAGCTCATGTACACTCAATATCTAATGTCTTTTAAAATGGATTAATACGATGAAGAAATTACGGAATGTAGGAGATGAAATAGAGTGGGAAAGGTGAAAGCTCTCAATGCCCCCTATTTGTTCTTTCTAATGCCCCAAATTTGTAAATCGAGAATCAGTGCGGACGTATTAATGAAATATGCCTTAACACATGATTTTGTGTGTACTGCACATCACACCCTTTAGGAATAAGATCATTTCCTCCAAGAAATTTTGCGTATGTACAGCAAAGGGTCGCAGGGGGAACGATCCGGAGCGGGCCATCGCGAGAGCGGCAAGCCGTGACACACCTGCCATACGTCAGTGTTCCTCTTCATGCTGATTTGACGGTTTTTGTACTGTGTCACGGACTGGTTATTATTACCAGTCAAATTTGGATTGAAGCCATTTTTTCAATGGTCATATACGGGTACTGTTCTTTGTCTGCTAGCTGATAAGTTACTACCCGAAGTGCTGACGGTGAAGTTTCTGAAATTGCTTTATTGTTTCTTTTTTTGTAGAAGCCGATGGCGTATATACCGACAGATGATGGATTGCGAACTTGCAATAGTCTTGAAAGATTCCTCTGTTGAATTTTTGATAGCCGTCGCCTAGCTTCTTCCAGGTAGTTCGGAAGTGTTTACCTTCAACACCGTCCGATGGCGCTGCCGCAGTTGTGCAGAAATTGGGTAGGAACTGTTGACGAAACCGACAGGTCGTGATCGGTATTAACATTTGAAGCCGAATTTTGTTCGGTTTAGATACTTTAAGTGTTTGATTATACTCTTATTTATAGATTGGACCAAGTATGTTACATTCTGGTGAAGGAAACATGCGAAAATGTTCCCACGTTTAGAGTTCCTACGAGTTCAGTCTCTTCTAGGTGGGCTCTAAAAAATTAATAATCGATGGTCAGATACATTCAGCGAATATTTTCTGTATATTTGAGGTGTTTCCTGGTGTGACTTGAATAAGTTTGTTAGAAAGTAATTCTTCCAATGAAAATTTGTCTTAGCGGTCATTTCATTCTTTAAGAACGGTGGTTGATAAGGAAATGCTGTTTGTTTTTTAAACACAGCATATATGTTGCTGCTATTGCGCGAGGTCTATCACACTATATAGCGTGAGATGTACCTCTAGCTATTACTATGGCGTGAGGTTAGGTTAGGTTGCTGATGGATGTAGCTTATTTCCATACATCTAATTTAGCGATGTACACTTAATTTGTACATCTCAAACCGCATTGGTAGGCGATATACTCGTGTGGCGGTAGACCACACGCTATAGTAGCACCGCACATTTGAACTCGCCAATCTCTGAGTACTTTAGCCAGTTGCAGACCTGATGCCACTGTTTTCTCATTTTCACCAAGATTACAAGAGAAAAAAATCCCAGTAAAGTCCCGTTTCAATAAATGTTCCCGTCTCAATACATGTTCATTGCCAACAATTCTGATGTTTCGAACGGATAATGAAGTTCTAACTTCATGTAAAATTAGTCATATGCAACTCTTGTCTTTGTCTTCTTCACAAAACTGGCATGCTACAATTGTATTTGCTACAATTTTGCAGCTATGAAAATTAAATAAACAGCGAGTTAAATTCATTTTCCCCTTTGCTCATTTACCACTGAAAATTGTGAAAAAAAATTCCTGGGAAAAGAAAACACAAGCATCGTTTGAAAACATAAGCAAACTTTATAAAGTATGTAATACAAAAGAAATCTTAACATTCAATTACATTAACAGGAATAATATATCCTGGCTACCAACTTTCGATTGCAGTAAGTATGGAAAGCTGATTTCGGCATATTGCACGCATCTGGATAAGTGTATAATGCATTTTTCATCACCAAAAGGTTCTTAAGTAATCGAATTGAATAAATTCAGAATCTACTATCCTATGAAAGAACAAACAAAATTAATGTACCAACTTAACCAGACATTGTAAGCATGAGTGCACGAAGAAACATTCGTCGTTGTTAACAAGCTAACTTATGGATGTCTCAACTTATTAAAAAGTTTCAGGGAAATATGAATTTTCTGCGCCTACATTCAGTGTACATTGGATTTAATCGGATATTTACCTGTAAATTTTCGGGTTATGTTTCAAGGTTTTTTTGCTTACTTTTATCAAATTATCGGTAAAAAATATCAATCATCGAGCTTGTCATTCGCTTAAGATGCTCCAACTTGGCGTAAATCTTATCAACATGCCTCACCACGGCATAGATTATTTCATGATGATCCATCACGTAATCAATCAAATCTGTGGCGCAGCTCAATAAATGAGGTCAGTTGTAGTCTTCGTATAAGGGTTTTCTTGTTTCGTATTCCGGTTTGTGAAAGAGACCCTGTTTTAAAATGTCTGTTTGGAAGTTTTCTGCATGTTTTTTTGTGGATTCCGGTATGAACTATATTATGAGGGACTCACGTGAGCTGCTGTTATCGTGTAGTGTTCCACCTACCATAGAATGCATCAGTATACTCTATTGATCAACAAGATGGAAATTTTCTTGTTGTTGAATCTTACGAATTAATTTTCGCAGCATTTCTTGCTGTCATGACTGAAAACTAACTTCATTGGGTTCATTCCTCGATGTTATTTGTGGAGAAACTTATCTGTCAAGCATTTAGGCCTACGTTAAAGTAACTAGAGAGGCTT
The DNA here is from genome assembly GCA_014220935.1 of Platorchestia sp. MABIK. Classification (NCBI taxonomy): domain Eukaryota; kingdom Metazoa; phylum Arthropoda; class Malacostraca; order Amphipoda; family Talitridae; genus Platorchestia; species Platorchestia sp. MABIK. The sequence continues at coordinate 82,771 of JACJUY010001779.1, forward strand.
AAAGATTTTAGGAACAATTCTCTGAGACGTCATGATTCCTTGTTTCGTATCCTGAAGTACGTAGATGTTTCTCTAAGACTAGGATGATTAGCTACATCGTTCCACATGCTTGTGAAATTGCCATTATTGCTCTTTTGGCACTGACGTAAAAAAATTCTCCTTTAGTCGAAAGAAATCTGTTTGAATAAATGTTAAATGAACGCTTAAAAATGTTTTTTCAAGCCTCCTTGTTATGCTCAATTTTATTCAATGTACAATAGAACAGGGTGAATAATTTAACCCAGAAATTTGCCGTAGTCTTTCGTGTACAGTTGTGTCTTAATGGCGCTGTAAATCCAATGGCCTAAAATAGCGCAGTAAATTGGTTCCACAGTTTTATCCTCGTCAAGCTCAAATGCTATGTAAATTGGTTTGGTAAATCACAGTGTGTGAAGAAATATATCCAATGTCAGCTAAGAGCGACCGTAACGCATAGGCTCACGGTCTTGCAATGGCTGCCAGTAAGGGGACCTTGACAGGAAGGTCAACAATGGCTGGATAGATGACAAAATTGAACGATAACAGCTTATAATTTATGTCAAAGCAAGTTATTCGAAGAATAACTGATTATGCAGATGAAAATTGTTCATTGTAAATGATATTCATCATCTAATTTGTTTGATGGAATTAATTTTTTGTTAAATTGATTTACCAATTAGACATTTTAAAGCAAATTGCCATTGTTTCCTGTATTCTGCCTGCCGCTACAGTAGTGGCAGAAAAGACAGCCGTCGGAATAAATGAAGTGATGCTCTGAGCGAAGGTGAAATGGGGGTTACACAAACTAAACAGCAAGAATGGGATAAAAAATGCCATTTGTGATAAAAATGTGCTTGAACATTTCTCCTTTGATCGGAGAACACCGTTATTTTAAAAGGAGGATATATTCCTACCGAAGAAAAGACGTTTCATTGTTTTGGCTTTGCTATTTAGCTGCATGAAACACTAGACTCTCTAATTGCTACTGCTTGGTTTGATGAGCTTGTGTCATGGAAGTACATCCCACACGGAAAAGAGTCAACCACACAGCCTGCACACTCGGCGTCTTCATCACGAAGGCGACCTCTATACCTGCTTTGAAGTTAAGAGCTTGCATGTGTCGTGCTTTGAGTCGATCTGACACTTCTGAGTGCTTGTCGCGAGGTAAAAATAGATCTGAAAATATTACTCCTCACATCCGCTCTGCGCACAAGCGACGTGAAAATAGCACAGAATAACATGGGAGTGCTATTATGTGACACGGTCTTCGGCTGAGTCACTTGACGAGCGTAGCACATCCTGCGCTTCAGGTGAAATGCTCCTCAAATTGGAGGATGCTCTTCCTGGTACCTGTGATAAAGTGAGCAAAGTCAGTGTGGGCAAAATTATTCTCAATCATACAATTGATACTGGGTTCACGATTTCCTCGGAGCTGCTTTTACCATGCATTCAGTATGATAAAATAGAAAAGAATAATTCGAAGAATATTTCGTTATGAGGCACTTATAAACGAGGAAAATTCCAAAGAAATTAATTACATTTTATAGGAAAATGTTTCGCAGTCCAGCTTCATCATCAGTTCAGTTTAAAAAAACAAATCATTATGCATGAAATAAAAGAAGAAAAAATAACAGTGAAAGACAGTCATTAAAAGATATCGCGAAGCAAAAATATGTCAAAGAAAAATAAAACTGAAAAGATTGCTATCCATTTACTACTTAACTGCAACGGGTTTGATCGAACTGACGGTTTTGTTAAAGGCGGGTTTTCGTTTAAAAATATAAAAATTCTTAAATCCTAAGGTCATAGGGGGTTGAGGCAGAGTGTAAGATTTTGAAGTGGGCAGAAAATATATGTACGTTGCATTTTTCGGCGTGATTGCGTACTGTAGAATGAAAGGGGTGTGCTAATTGAGTCCCAGTACGGAAGTTTCTACCCCGATGTTCCGCCTCTCTGAGATAAAAATTCCGTAACGTCATGCCGACGTACGATGATGTGCCCTGAACACAACTGTAAGAACAAAACAGAGAGGCCCGCATTTCAATAGAAAACGTATCCTTGTATGGGAAAAAGAAGCCACCTTAAAATTACTAACAAGAGCAACGCATAACTGGAAATTATGAAAGTACATTTCACACAGAAATTTTAATTCACGTGATACTTTCTGAGATGGCGCTCCAAAGTATGAATGGCCTTTGTTGTTTTCTTCAATAGCTTGTGAGGCGTATTGCTTCGAAAGAAGTTTCTTAATTTGCGAATTAATGACACTCAACGGAAACTCATTGAGTGAAAAATATGTGCTTAAAAAGTACAAATTTGCAGTGAACATTTTTGAAACGTGAATATTCTTTGTAACTCCCATTGATTAGAGTTTGAATACTATTATTTTTCAACTTCAGCTCAACCTCTACGTTATTGTTTGACATAACTCCATAAATTTTTCAAAAATACCGGCACAGACCAGGTGGCCGATTCCAGAAAATACTATACCAAACAATTTATGAGAAAAATCGTCAACAAGAAGAAAACAATAAACGACGACACATGTTTCACGGGACATAAATGGTGAATTCATTGTAGTGGAAAGAAGAGAGGATAATCCATGAAAAAGGTCTATGGAAGCACGTGTGATCTGCAGGTCCTAAACAAGAAGGTCCTTTGCATCTCCATGCGGAAAAGATCGGCGGACCGAAATTATCTCTAGGACACTTGAAGATAACCGCCGAGCGCATGCCACTGAGAGGGCAAGATTGTTAGGATCATCGGAAAATTCAAACATGAATGCTTCAGCTTCGGAAGCCAGACCTCTGGCCTAAGCAGGCGAGAATTAGCAGCTCTTTACGAGGGAAGAAACCAACTCATACTGCAGAGCATGGTGAACGAACTCGGAACAAAATCTTAAGTAAATTTTTATTTCCTGTTGCCTAACGAAAACCTACCTTTTCTTAATTGAGCTATGGTGTCGTATTCTACTCGTATCTTAATATTTCACTCATAATTATTGATACTCTTTACTATCATTGTTGTTATTGTGTGTCCTCTATAAAACTGAATTGTTGTCGTTCAGAACGAAATCTTTCCAAACACTTATCCAGACAAATCAAATTAGCTCACCGTATTGTACCTTAAATAATTCCAGGCAGTGCCGGAATGCTTCTCTTAAGTTTGAATGATTCTCTGTAAGTAAGTGATACTGATATGTATCGTATATTAGGCGGAATGGCGTCAAAATTCACTCAAAATTAACGAAATAAACTGTGCGAAAATTAAATTATGTTACATTTCCGATTGAATATCACCTGAACAGACATGAATGAAATGTAAAGTTCCGCAGTATTTCATGCCTTTCAAATAAAAATTACAAACACTGTGGTAGTGCAATATCACAAACAACTGTACTACAATAATCAAGCATGAAAAAACAATAAACTTGGCTCCTCAAAAACTTTAGCAATTGAAGTGAAATGAACCAAGAAATGTTTCCTCATTGAGACAACCCTTTGACTACTCTCTCCAAATCTGGTGGCATTCACTGAAGAACTAATATAATCCATTCCCTCAGCTCTCCTCACTGGGATGAGATGATAATTAACGGAACCGTCTTTTCAATTCAAGAACGTCTAACAATTCAATTCAACTCAATTAGGACGTCTAACATAGAAAACTGGGAAGTGACTGATATTTATCTATTTCTAATGTTATTAAAATCCTTCTTCCTCGCAACATTTTAGCAAATCTACTATAATTTAAAGCGAATCTTATTCAACAACGCATAATGCATCCATGACTTCTTCAGCAGACGTTCCTGGTGACATTTCTATTTTAAGTACATCTAATCCTATTTAGTTTTTCTACTGTGAACGAAGACGTATTTCTCGAACAGCCCTCATTTTAAGATACGCTAATTTTCATCGCTGAGTAAATTCACTGACTCCTAGAGACAAGCGTTAAATTGAGATCAGTAACATCGACAATTGATGTAAAATTAAATAAAAAAACAAATGAATAAAAAATCTTCAAAACCATGAATGACGTTACAATCCTGATAAACAACTGAGATCCAGACAGATTCTGCCTTATCATAATATGTGCTATCAAGACAAAAGATAGACCAAATCAAATATTGTATAATACCAGATTTTTTTTCAAATGAAAAACCTCAGGCAAATTAAATTCAACATTTTCAGTTGGAAAAAAATACACATATGAAATTGTATGAGATCAAATATTTTCGAAATTTTTCCATGTGCAAAAATTACACGTGGGAAATTGCTCATGGGGTCTATTATATAAACCTTACCAAAAAAATTCTTCACAAACTGTTTTGTTAGATGCCATATCTCATCACGACGAGAAAGGTATTACCTTATATTTAATAACTTTTTCATTAATATCCGCAACAAAATCGCAAATACTAAAATAAATGACTCGGACAAACGCTTTCACTGCCTGGTAGACTTCCCGAACTACTTTTTCTTTCTCGCGCTGGTGAATGTTTCAGATGTTTCCAATTTCTCTGGAGCGCTGGACACCAAACCAAGCAGAAAAAATACATTCTTTGATGAAGTGATCCAATTCTTGTGTCTGTAATTCCGCCTGTTCTCGCTGGTTTGAGCACAATTCATTTACCTAAGGAATTTTGCCGACTCTAGAGTGTTAAAATTTGAAGCGTCACTCTCGTCTTCAATAACGATGTCTTATATATGACAATAGCTGAGGATCAGTTTTGGTATTACTGATCTTGAGTGAATTTCTTTAAAAAGTAGTCTATGTTCGTAAGGAATGATACTATCTTGAGTGAAATTCAAGTCTTGATGACAAACAAGCTTTGGTAAAAAATACAAACCAATTATTTTTCAAATCATTCAGAACTACGAGCAATTCCTCTCTTCAAATATTGATAGAGGACGTCTAACTTTTTTATTATTCTTTAACACCAAAAAATATTTCATCTTGAAAATCATCAGGTACCTTTGTCAAACGTGTGCATGCCACTAGTTCCCAAAGAATCTTTTTTACGAAGAGTTTAAATTCAGCCTTTCAAGCTGCCATGAAAATGTAGTAATTAGCAATTCAAATTCAAAACTGCTAACACAAACCATGCAGTCCCTCAGCGATCTGCTCTTAAGGTGCTGCAATTTGCTATTTTTATAAACGAATCTGAGATTTCCACCATTTTCATCGAATTCATAATCTTTGCAGATTGCAGCGTTTTTCCATCGAGCTGTCCCCAAATTCATCAAAAACATTGTGTATCATATACAAATTGGAATTGAAAAATGTTTTACTCTGCCTGTAAGCTTGAAGAATCAAGCGAGAAGCAAATCAAGCTTGAAGAAATAGCTGCTGGACTCTTTTAGTTGGAAATACTTTTCCAGAGCATTATAATTAGCAACGACATGTTCAGTGAGAATTACTGATTAAAAATTTTTGGTATAATTTTAAATTTGATTTAACCAAGAAAGTCCATTGGATAATCTATATATTAAGCCCGTGGAACTCATTATAATTTTGAAAGAAGTTCAGCATATACTATCAAAGCAAGTGATAACATACTTTTAACACACTGATTCATTCATTATTTAATTAGAAGGCTAATTTTAATAAAGGCGGGCACATAACAAATAAAAATAAAACTCTCTGAATGGGAATGTTACGAAAAGAAACCTTGTCAGAGTTATTTTCAATTTGGAAAATTGTGCCCGTGAGTGTGATTTTTTCAAGAAATTAACAATTCTGAAACTGTCTGACTTCTGCCGATTTTATTTTAGAAGCCTCTTGTACAAAAATATTAATAAACTCGAATATCATGAACTTCAACTGCAAATGTTCACTGAAACTGACCGCCATTATTAATTCAGCTGGGCAAATAAAGCGACAGTATCTGATTACTCAAAACACAAATCTCAATAAGGATTTACTTATGGGGGTATCAAACTCTGGAATTGAGTACCTGGTGATTTTCGTCAGTCAACCGCGTGTGACAACATCCGAAATAAAGCTTGAATATACTGTGGTTTTAAATTCTTACACCTAAGTAATGGTATGATTGATTATGAAAATGAAACAAGGACAATTGAACAAAGTATCATATCCAAGCTCGCTTACTCATTGAGAATATTGTGGGAGGAAAACCTAAACTCTAAAGCTAGAGAAAAATTAGCCCTTTCGGAGTAAAAGCGGAAATGAATTCAACTATCAGAATTATTGATTCCCGTGAATTGTCCTCACATTTTGAAATTATAGCACGTAAGTAGCTGTCCTTTTCGTTTGGCTGGTTACACGTTAGAAATATAAGTAAACTAACTCTCCAAGTAATACCTTGAAACCTTGTTTTTCTTCGGATAGGTTGTCAAAGAAGCCCCGAAGCTTATCTGGCCCACTATGCAACTATTGTTCATTAGAGTTCATTCTTATGTCAAACATGTAGCAATGTGCATGCTCGAGGTATTTCTATCTTGAAATCTTTGAGTAACTCTTGGTACGCTGAGTCACCGTAACACGCTAGCTCACCGTGACGTGTAGCGATACGATGACCTGCAGGCGCACCACCACGCGCCGCCCCACTTCACCGCACACCATCACATCAAGAGCGGCTGGAGTGGCCTGCGTCAAGTGGTCGAGGTAAAGTCGCTATTTTCATCAAGGACACTGTCTCCTCCGCGACCCTTTCAACCTAATCAGAAGCGAAGGAAAGCAGGCTAGATGTCTTACATCGTACTGAACACAAATGGAATGATAACTCGCAGTCAGATCCTGTTTACATTTTGTAACGGTTCAAAGTTTTTGGTTCGCTGGATCATTTAAACAAATTGTAGTGTTGTGATTTGAAACATAACAATCAAATTATTTGGCTGTATAACTTAAGCGCATCCCAAGTCTTTGCTTTTATTGGCTAAGAAATAAATGTCGAGAAATAATCATGCATCAAGTTCTGGGTTTGCTCACCGCTGAATAACGCATATAATTTTTGCTGCAAATACAGGATAGAATCGAATGGCAATATTTTTTGTATGTTGCACCGGGTTTGTGTAAAAATGTTTCATAAAACCTTAAAATAGATAACACAAAAGTGAATTGGTACCAACAAATTTTCAAGAGATAATGAAGTGCTAGAATGAAATTACTATACGCTTCCTGGAACTGCATTTGTTTTTCGTTTCAAATTATTCCTTGACATGAATTTCTCTTCCTCAAGAGAAGAAGGTCCTCAAACCAAAATTGTACGCATTTGTTTGGTTCATATTAACTTGGGCATTTTCCGATGTTTCCTCTATCTTAGTGATTCTTGGTAGTGTAGTCTTCAATGTGATATCTCATAAAATAATTATACTAGCTTGTTTTGTTTATCATTCGCTGTGATATCTGACTGTATTTACTATCAAAACTCATTGGTCGATCTGAGTTTGATGAAAATTTAAAAACATCTACAGACAATCTGCAGAAAGTTTTCGATTCGAGGTTGGTGTGAATACACATATCAGACACAGGAAAGTCTAGATCCCGTGATAGGAAACGAACACATGTTACCAAGCGCCGTTCACGTTGGATCGACCCCATGGTGGATGATCGACCCCCCACTGATCAGATTGCGGTGCTGCTGGGTGCTTGAGTACGTCTTGTTAGAATGTGGAAACAGTCGAAAGCTTCGAAAATACATAGAAGTACTCAACGATGACGAATTACGATTCTCCATTCCATCAGCATATAGGTATAGAAATTACGTTGCGTCTTTTACTTTCTTCTTAGAACTTTATTCTAAAGCAGAACTCAGCCGAAGGAACCGGAACTCTGGTTCTGGAGTAGGATTTTTAAATCTTTTACGTTGTTACAGCGGGGCAGCAAGCAGTAAAACTTCCTTGTTGACTTGGCTTCCATTTGTGTTATATTTTTTGGCAAACTGCGAAACAACCTGCCGATGGAAAATTTGCAAGCTGGTTCGATACTACATTTTTGGCGATAGCGAATAAAAAACAGCCCGCAGGATAGTAAAACGCATGCGAGGTAGCCAAGTCGACAGATGAACTTTAACTCCTGGCTGTATCGTCACGGTAACGTCAAATGTCTGAAAATCTAACTCAGATGGCTTTTTAGCACCCAACTACATCGTTCAATGATACGAACAGCTCTGTTTTGTATCAATAAATTGAAAGCCTGAAGAGTGAAGACGTGCGGTAAAGTATGTAGAGTTTCTAGCACTGGCACAAAATGCTTAGATTTAGTAATCGATAGTTAAGTTTTAAATCATAGATTTAAATTTTTTTTTGCCATAGCAATCCCTAACCATAAAAATCAGTGTTGCCATAACCTCTCCTGATGTATAATTTTAGTGACAAGACATAGGAATGAATATACTATGGAATGAACCATGCCTTCGTGGCAGTGCTATTGGGCGAATGACGCGCAGGAGCGCGGGTTTCTCAAATAGCCATCGACGAAAAACAAAAAGGCATCCGTCTGATCATATTAAAGAAACTGTTCTCTCTTCGAGTTTAAATTCTGAACGATCGTACTTTTTAATGACCGATGGAGTGTGAACTTTCAAAAATAAATTATTTTCACAATACTGAAGCACTGACAATTTTAATGTATGGAACAAATTTATTGCAAAGTAATACATTCACAGGTGCTGAACTCAGCACTACGTACCCCCAAGTTGACGTGAATAGAAAATACGGTGACCAAAGAAAGATTCAACAGCAGCTGCATGACTCTGGTCATGAGTTTATCAGCCATGCGCGCTCCCTGACTTGTATTGTTTTCGAGAGACAAGCTCCTGACAGCTCCCATACCAAAGAAATCTGGAGAAGACTAGTCAACAATGTGCTGGGGGTTGATTTGATTTTCATCTCTTTGTGAATGAGGTTTTTCATTTTTAGCGTCTCCGGGTGTGACGTAGAAGACTCACAAACGCAGCTATGTCGTAATGTTCTGAATGATTCCTTTCTAACGCTTTTCCACAGATTCCACAGCCATATTTCTACTCTGCTTCGATTTTACTGCTTTGCCCGCTGCGTCTTTTTAGTTCAGATTACTTTGATCATTTCTATGGAAAGCCATGAACGACCTTTGAATATATGTCACAAATTTTCTTATTTTAGGATACCTGATATAAGTACCTAAAATATTTTCAACAAATAAACAAATTAAACATGGTATTCAAATGAAGGTTCATTTAGCTCCAGTATAACAAGCAATTTAAAATATTCACAGGTTGTATAAACTTTCTCAAGATTTGAACTTTTATCGGAAAAGCTTTTCGAAAACGGAATTTGAGCCATTTTCAACGCGAATATCAAGAAAATATTTCCATTACTGCAACCCGTCAGGACAACCTGTACATGACACCCATTGAAATTTTAAAATTTTGGAACAAACGTGTTTATTTCTCCTCAAAAGTACTAGCGTATTAGAAAATAAGACACTGATGATTTCTTAAATCTATATTTTCGCAGTGAGAATATGACTGATAATCTTGCTGGTACGTATACATGGTCGTCACCGTCACCGTTCTACCTCCAGTAGGAAAATAGGGGAAAATTCACTACCCAGTAATGTAAGGAAAAATTCGCATTTTTGTCCAACTTACCATGTTAATCCCTCACGCTGTAATACGGATGCGACTTGTTGCTAATGTTCAGCTTACGAGAGTTACTTCCTTATATTTTTTAACAATTTATTTCAGAAAATTTTGCTCGGTGAAAATGAATAATTTTTCACCTTCGCAAAAAGAGCTGGTAGCAACCTATTTCAAGAATGAAAATCAGGTAAAAAAAAGCCTGATATATACCACAGAGCACGGCTGGTTTACTGTGATTAAAAATAAAAAAGTTGGAAAAGAAAAAAATCTTAAAACTTCACTCCGTGGCTGGAGAGACACAAACGCATGATTAAAATAACAATTTGTGCATTCTAGGGCTCTGTTGATAGAGAGATGCCTACCTCGAGTGGCAAGGTTCGATAAATTACCCAGAATAGTGCGTTGTTTGCAATATTCTAACATGATAACAATAAATACAGAAAGACCAGTTATTATCGCACTTTTGTGTTCTGATAAGTTCTTGTAACTAGTCATTGATTAAACTTTTGTGTTCATGTACGAGTTTCCATGTTTTTCATCTTTAATTTTTTTTAAATGGCGAAAGATTTCAGTAAAAGAATTGTTATTGTAGAGTTACATTAGACAAACAAATTTTAATCTAATGTTCTGAAATCATATAATGAAAACAGAGTGCGATTTTACAGCGCGTCAAAGTGATTCAAAGAGACCAGAAGAGTAAGTTACCTATATGTTGACATAGGTGGACTTCGCAGTGCCTTCGCATCAATGCAGGTAAAATAGACCAGAAACATGCTTTGGAGGAACGAAAGGAAGCCTCAGAAATATATCTAAAATAGCCGATGTGTTCTTCTAGATCATGTTCACAATACCTCAGGAAGACTAGAAGACCTTCCATACTAAAAATAAAAATGAACAGCTTTTATATTCGAGCACAGTGGACAAAGGCCTGGCAAGAGCTGAAATTCTGCTTCTCGCATTTGTCAAGGCGTCAAGGCACGCTAGCCAACTTAGTTTGCAGCGATGAGAAGAAATTTGGCTTACAAAAAACAATACAAGCCTCTAAATAATCTATATTAAAACCAGAGCGATCACGCGAAGACAACTGCATGAAGCAGCTTCGTGATGGTGTGGGTATACCCGTAACTGAAACAGGAAGAAATATTTCGTTTGTTGTTGATCTAGAGATCGAAATCACCCATCAAAATTATAGAAACCAAATTTTAAGGGAATCATTTTTCTCTGGGGTGAACGAATTTAAAAATAGTTCAAATAGTTATTTGAGAAGGGCTCGGAACCCTATCACAGAGTGAAAAAAGCACGAGTGGTTGGCATTCAATGTACCCTATATACTTCATTTCAAAGGAAGAATGGCTTCTTTTCTCACTAGATCTCATTCCTCTGGATTACAGAATCTAGTTCTTCTGTGAGAGTAAGGTATCTGAACATATTACCAAAGTTTGGATGCTCTGAAAGCAAAATTTTACATGTGCAGTGTGGACCAAAATCCATTAAAAAGTTATTTGTAACTCTTGTACTTCGTTTTCCATCGTCTTCTAAGATTTGTTGATAAAGATGAGAGGCGTATCTGCTAAATAAGGAATTATTCAATGTATACTCCATCAGCTAATAATTTATTTTTGTTGTATATATGTATCTTTTTCTTGAAAAAGTACGGGTTAAAAACTTGTAACGCTAATTATTGAACCCTAGTAAACATTGAGCACCAACACCCAAGTAAATCTAAGTTGTTGAGGACATCAGTCATTGCAGGATTGACAATGTAGTGAATAGAGAAGCTATACTTTGAAAATCCCCTTGCTAGCCCATTTTTCTATATTTTGGAAACTATGCGGGGGCGATCGGTTGACTCCAACCCCACAGCGTTTATTCAAGAGATTCTATAGCTTGTGAGCTTCATTAATAATAATGAATGCTTCCTTTCGCTAGTAGTAAATCATATCGCTAGTAATTCTTTTCTACAAAAGGAAATATGAATATTGTATAAGGTGTTCCGTAAGACAACAACCAATGATAGATAAGTACTTAGCATTTTCAAGCTACAGTACACCCCACTCGTAATACTGCAACAGCCATGCTCAAATGAGCTATACATGCAACACACTGTACTGAAGAGATATCTAGTAAGTAACATTTAAAAACTGTTGCGGAGCAATTGAATAGAAATGGTTATCCAACAAAAGTACCGTGGATATCATAAGAGATAATCACTCAACTTTGTCTAAGGCTGCCAAATATAAATCAAAATGAAATAATTATTATATTTACCCCTCCGATGAGGAAAAAATGAGCGAATCGCTAAAATTTTCAAATCTTTCAATACAGGACAAAGCAATAAATTTTCGTACATTATAATGATAGATTTGCTTTGAAAAATGAAGTATCGCAGAAGAGACGATGAAAACATATGAACGTAACACACAAAATTTGATGCGGTAAATGACCCGCAGTTTACATAGTGAGACTGGCTGACCAGCCCATTAGAGGGAAATAGAACATTGAAAGCCTTCAGGCTGCGTGAAGAAGTTAGCAACGTCTATTAACATGCACAAAAAAACGGTCTAAAAATGGCTTGGAGAATATTTAAATTCAAGGTAAAGGTCATAGCGCCTATGCACTTCAACTTACTGAAGCTTGTCCCGCGCGTCAAATTTATCCTTTACCAAGAGCTTTAGAAATCCGCCAATACTACTCAGCTCATCTGTGAAATCTTCTTAGACCCTGAATTTTCAATTTTTGTTCTATTGTTTTCATATTTAATTTAACACATCTCATGTTTCGTCTTCATCTTTGAAGGAGAATTGAAAAAATATTATTCTCAAATTTCGATGGGAATTATGTGTCCATGTTAACTTCCTTCATTGATAACTTTTCTCAATTTTTGCCGTGAAAATATCTCAAGTTTGGTGAGGAGAATTTACTTCGCTAATAGCAATTGTAAATTATAAAATTGAGTTTAAAACCTATGAACAATAATGGAACCCATTAATCCTGTTCATACGTTCAACTTAACATGTCGAAACGTGCTTTCCAGCATCTCGCATCGGAATTTTATCACAGCCTTCACATGTGTCCAAAACGTGCCGCTCAATGGCACTCGAGGATTTTACGGAAAAACTTACGCAGAATATTCCAGGTAAAGTAAGTTGTGTCGGGCATCCGCACGGACTTGGAAAAATAAGAAGGGTTTATGACGAAGAAAATTTTTTGGAGATAAATAAAACGCACTATGGTCACCGTAAATTTGTTCAGAACCTACGTGCGGAAGTTCATCACTCTCATTATATCAATGGATTTAAAAAACTGGTTTGAATTTCGTCACGGTTCCAAGTTCAATGATGCTACAGAATTTTAATATTATCCTATTCAACCCATTAAATTTACCTCCGCATATATCTGATGCATACCTAACTTTATATATTTAGTTTGTAGGATCTAATGGCGTTAAGTTTGGTATGAGAACTCATCCCTCTATAGTGTAGTTTCGAAATTTTATGGAACGGACATCCATTCGCTGACCAGTAAAAGTGGTGTGATGTGAGTTCAGTGTGCTGCCGTGAACTCTGATCACATCAAAGAAAACATCGATGAAATGTGGGTGCTGTGCAGGTCACACGCATAAATTATTAAGTCTTTCTCTTGTCAAGTGCCTTAGCATGCACAAAAAAATTTGCGATAAAATAATAGAACTGTTTGCTCCTCATTATTTTCACGCAGGGATAAAACCAACGATAAAACAGCTGATTAATTTCCTTTATTTTTACCTCGTGGTGAAGTAAGACAGTAAGGTAGCTGTTTCCTTCCCTTTCTATCCTCGGTGTAATATTGTAGAAAATGAAACAACTGCATTCTCTTTTTTTCACTTAACGTTCATATTAACATGTACAAAATGGTTCTGGAGAGAGTTTTGTTGAATTTTTCTTCATTGGAATCAACTAAAAAACTTTACATTGAAAACTTTCTTCTTTGTTGATTGATACAGCTCATTTGCAAGGTGGCCACAATAGGGACGCTGAATACCACTTTGGGTCATTTTTTGCAGCAAGCAAGCATGACGGTAACAAGTAAACAATAAATTATCAAGTTTCCGAGAGCAAGATAACTCTGAATCATTTTACGATAAGGATTTTTTTCAACAGAGTTTGATAGGTCGCATGAAAGTGCAATTTGAGGATCAAGCATTTTCTGTTATAGAATATTATTGACACTCAACTTAGGCTTCTACACTACAGTTCCATTACGTACGCACCTGAATTGTACAACTCATGACTCTTGGGGTGTTCAAGCAAAGAAAATAATCGGTGAGAGGTGAGAAACTAAGATGAGCTCCTTAAGTGAGTAAATGCTTAGGCATCACTTACTTGTACCCACCATTGGGGTCAAAGTCATGTGTCATCCCAATGAGCAATGGAGGGTGGGATGTACGTTTAAAACGTCTCTCATGACTTATGAGCGTGCTATAGTGTGGAAGAGTGCATTGCTCTCTACGCGTGGAGCTCGGTTATCTATTGATCTCAGCAGGCTGTGCGGGATCACTTCTCAATGACCTTTGTAGACGTGCTTCTTTGAGAGCCCATCTCTTCTGAAAATTGAATGCAATATCCCCACTGGATGTGGAACTGAGAGTTCATCATATACTCGAAAGAACTCGCATAATTGTTCGCCATTTGATATCTTTTCTGAACCAGCCTCATTTCTGCCTAAGTCAGAGTGAAAAATAAAGGTTAAAAATTTAGGAAGTGACATCCATGAGGTTTAAGAAAAGATCTAGACGGAAGTTTGTTTCTTACACATAATCTTTCCTTCACGTCTGTATCCAACACCTCCAACGCTGCACGATCAATGTGAATCACACGCGACTGATTGCTTATCAAAATTCTCATTTTTCCTGTACAATAATACTTTCTTAATATTTTCTTAGGGAAGAACTGCCAGGCGTTTATCGAAATTTGAGCAATCAACGAGCAGACCGCTCATGAAAGCTATATCCCACGCCTTGCTATGTTGATTGTTGTTTTCCTGAAGTTGGTGGCACGGTATCAGCGTCGGTTATGTTTCTCACCTTGTGATGACATACATATATGGTGTGGTAACTTAGTCAAGGCTGGGATGATACCATATAGTTACGCACATGTGAATTTCGTAACCTCTCCATTGTTATAGAACATAACAAAATTTTTACAATCAGATACCGTAGTTCAAGGTGTAGGATCTGAAAAAGGATAGTTAAACGACTAAATACACAGGGCTTACTATTTTTTCAATTAGTTGTGTTTGCGCCTCTACCAGAGAATTTAAACTTCTAAAGAGATACTCTTCGACCCTTCCTTTGCTCCAAGAGCACGCGAAGTTCGGCGTGAAGTCACTTCGAGAGAGTCGTCGTGGTGCAGTCATTTTTTATCATTAAGACGACTTACCATTAGGATGTTAACATGGTGTTCTTGTTAGTTGTTCTTTTTCCATCGTACGAAACAGCTGGGAGTCAATTTTAAGGTATCCTCGGAAATTAGTCAGCACTACTGTTATTGCTCATCATTGGTCATACAGCACGTATCACTGCGGCGAAAATGAGGAGTCTTACGTGGCCAATACGAATTCCCTCTCCGAAAAGAACTGCGATTCATTCAAGAAGAAATTATTCTCATTAGAAAGGCCATAACCATCGATATCCAAACTTTCGTGAATCTTCTGAGAAAAAACTCACCAATCTCATTTGATCTCTGTTCCTTTTTTCATACATCCCTCTTTCTTCTTCTCGCACTCCTCTCCACCTCGACAGACTCCAGAAAATTTCTTCAAGAATTATGAATCTTTTGTTCCCTATCATCTGTTTATTAAGATTCTTTAATGTCAGTTTTGGAGAATCTATTACATGAAACAAATTGTAGATGGCATTGGTCTATTTTGATATTATATATTGTCTATACCTTGAAGTAGATTCTTTTTCTTCTAACACCCGTACGACGCGTTTGTTCCTAACCCCAGATGCTTAACGTAGCTCACCCTCAGTCAGTTGAGACGAGGGTGAAGCGAGTTAACATCAAAGAGAGCGCACGAGGAGCCTCCACCACGTGGGAGGACGGGCCTCGTGGGGAGGACGTGCTGTCACATCAGTGTATCGATCAATATTGAAGGCTCGGTCAATAATGATCCTCGGCACTTACCACCCAAAAGCTGAACAATCGTTAGAATATACTTTCAAGATATTACTCATTCTCTCTCATCATCACACAGTTACTTGAAGTAGCAATGATTCTTAAACTACAAGTGAACTCGTTCTCTGTAAATCCTCAACTGCAAGGACATTCCGATACGAACCTTCGTAATGTCGATAGTATGTAGGTTACCACCTGAATCTCCCTCATCACTTCTGATATATTTGCATCATCGACGTCTAAATGGACTCGTAAGATAAGTCTCCAATAATACTAGCATGAGTAATCATGCTTCTTTCTCAATAGCTCTTTGACATATAGCGTATCACTCGTCAATTTTAATAATGAAATAAGAACTCACTCATGGCTTTCAATTTTCCTCATCAAATTCGGAAGAAAGAGAAAGAGCGAATAATGACAAAAGAGAGATAGCAACCATGAAATATTACTGATGACACTGAACATATACGGTTAAATGATTACCTTGAAAATCCAGCTGCATTCACGTACTCAATACGCCTACCAAAAGAATCACCTGATCATCAATATTGATGTTCAGTTATAGTCCTCATACAATGAATTATATTATTATACCAGGATGATTTGAATTATTGGGACTGGTGGCTGTGCATACCAATTATCTCCTTGAAATGTTCCATAAAAGAACATAATTTACGTTGCGTAAAAATGGAACACTGAGAACTGATACAGCGGTTGAGGGATAAGATTACTACTAAACATCCAAACCTCACGAATTGAACAATGTGCAGATTGGTCTAGACATGCACTATCTTGTTTGTTTGCATGCGTGTGTTTATTTAGATGTGTTAGTGTGAGCCTTGCTGTAATTGAAGAAAATTAAAACCATTTTGAGGTATCAGTGTAAAATGTGTCATTGGAAGTTGTCAATGGCTTAGTAGCCCTACGCCCTCACGGCGAATTCGAAAGTATGTAGTTGCATAACTTATTTAGCATTACTTGAATAACACCACGATATCAGCAAGACAACCGTTGTTCGCATTTTGATTTATAAAATAACAAAACAAAATTAAAACTTTGGCGTCCATAAATCCAAGAAATATTTCAGTGATTTCAACACGTTGACTACGTTTTAGAATATATGTGCACAACTAGGTAAATTTCTCAGTCATGTACCATTATAAATGAGCAGCATTTCCCCTTTTTCACCATATTTTTAGATTTAATTTTAGCATAGGAAATTGAGTATCATCGTGCTTTTCCCCTTTTACACACTTTTAAGAAAAAGATGGTCATGCATTCGAGCAGTAAAGTCGGTTTTTTCATCTCTACTATTTTTAACAGCCAACAGCTGAGAAGAAACGTTTGGGCAACCACGCAAACGTAGTCAACGTGTTTATCGAAATTACATTTGATTTAACTCTCGTACTGAGAGAAATCCCTGCAAGCTCCTACCTGAGCACTCAACAGTCGCAACTGCTGAAAATACTGAAAAACTGTTGTTAGCAAAATCTTTACCCAACACGCTTGGCTGTTACTTCAACTCGATGCAAGCACGTCTCGACGTGGTCATTTCTGCATGCCTGAACATTACATTTCTATTAGCTTGAAACATAATCCGTTTCATTAATATTGCAAAGTTTGAATGGATGCTTCTTCGCCTGTACAAGTATCCAATCTTGATTTAGGCACATAGTTTCGAAAAGTGTCTCGGATGATTTTTCTTTTACTTCTGGTGAATGAGGGCGACCTCTCAGGCTTCTTAGATTGTTTCCATTTTATTTTTTATATCAGCCCATCATGAAGACTCCGCTAGCTCGGTGACTCATGTATGATTCGTTGACTCTGTCTTCTTTATTTGAAAATTAAGAAAGTAAAAGTATCTTTGAGTTACAATTAGAAGATGAAGTTTATTGAACGAGTCAGAAATCAGAGAAGAGCTTTCTGAGCATCCCGTGGAGGCACCATGGGAAGAAAATAAAGATCATGGTCAGCAAGTAAATCTGCAACAGACTTGTAACTGAGTCCGCTGTGAGGAGCTGGGGATGCCACAGAGGATTGCTCATTCTTCACAGGGCACATACACATATACTTCCGTCTCACTAATCGGTCGATTTCTTTGAAAAAGATTGCATCTTTTTTATACAAATGACCGATTGGAAGAATGCCGTTGAAATGGATGCGTTTATACACAAGTACGTACGTACGTGTGACTGTTGCAAACAGTCTATAGTTGGGAACAGCTATTTAGACGCGCAATCTTCAAAAATTTTTGGTAGAACAAATTGTGCATTCAGATTGCCCCTCCATCCTATTCCTAGTAGAAATCATTGGGAAAATTACAACCATCCGTTTTAAAACATTTATTTTTCGATTTTGTCAAAATAGCAAATGACGAACTAGACAAGTAAATTATATCAGGTTGTTACAGAAGTTCTGTCCATTTTTTTAATTTGAAATAAAGTGAAAATCTTGTCAAAAATATATTTATTTCGTCTTCAACATAGTCACCATTTTTATTAATTACATCTTCCCATCTTGCCATAAGCTTTCTGATTCCTTCGTCATAGAATTCAGCCAGTTTGGACTCAAAAAAAGAAACCACTTTCATTTCGACTTCTTCTCTTGAAGTAAGCCTTTGTCCCATAAAATGATTCTGTAAGCTCCTGAAAAGATAAAAATCGGTTGGAGCAAGATCGGGAGAATGTGGTGGGTGATGCATGACTTCCCAGCCAAATTCTTCAATGAGATTTTTGGTTGCTCTTGAAGTGTGGGGTCTGACATTGTCATGGTGTAGAATCACTCCTTTTCGATTGATCAAAGAAAGCCGTTTTTATAATAAAACTGCTTTTAAATGAGTTAGCTGATGACAGTAAACTTCAAATGTTATTGGTTGATTGGCACCCATCAGTTCACAATAAACAATTCCCTTAAAATCCCAATACACACATAATAATTTTTTTAGGGTGCAGTCCACTTCTCGGCTGTGGAATTGGCTTTGAACCACGACTTAGCCACTGTCCTTTGCGCTTAACATTCTTGTAAAGGATCCACTCCCCGTCGCCAGTTATGATTCGGTCTAAAAAATGTGCCTGAAGTTCACGAGAACGCAGTGAAACACAACAGGTCACACGCTGCTGCCTGTTGATTTCTGACAAATCGTGTGGGACCCATTTCCCAGCCTTTTAGACTTTGTCAAGTCTTTTCATTTCCCGATATATGGTCATATGGTTTACATTAAAGGTTTTGCTCAGTTCTGTAGTAGTACAGGTTGGATTTTCATCAATGGCAGCTTGCAATTGCTCAGAATTGAGGTTTTTTTGAGCATCCTGCTCTCGGTTCGTCTTTCAGACTGAAGTCATCCTTTTTGAAACGTGAAAACCATCTTCAGTATTTCTTTTCATTCACATCATTTCCATAAGTGTCTTTGAGTGTTTTTGCTGCTGAGCTTGCCGTATTGCCTTTATGAAGTTCAAACAGTAAAATATGCCTGATATGCTCTTTAATTGTAGTGTACATTAGGGCTAAAAATAGTTATTAATTGCGATAATTATCACACAATCTGAAAGAATAAATAATATTTTATTAATTACCGTTGAACAGCACACAACATTAACGAGCTAAATTGAAGTAATCGTGCCTTAAACATACAGCTCAAAAATTGGACAGAACTTCTGTTACAACCTGAAAAATTTTAGAGTTCCTATTCATTTATATTCATGAACCTAATCCTATTAGAGGCACTAGTGGTATCAAATTCACGATCGCTTCACCTATGTATTGAAGTAATGCTGCGGGGGTGCTTGGGTGTGTGTGTGTACGTGTGTGTGTGTGTGTCTGCGTACATGTATCTTTTGTGCTCAAGAATGTAAGTAAATTGTTTTTTAGGTTATTTAAACTAATTGCATTTGTTTTTTTTTAACTTTTTTCGTATTTTACGTCATGTTCGTATACTTTATTTGGGTTTTAAAAACTCCGAAGCTTATTCAATAAAAAGTTGATTTACACACCAGTTCACTTTTTTAACATAAAACTGACGTATACTTGTTTCAAAGCCGCTAAGTTTTGTTATAATAGATTTTATGACTTTCATTTATACGAAACTCTAAGTTTACGAAGTCAAAGAGAACATTTGCTTACAAAGCGGACAAAAAGAGACCGTCCGTGTGGTGTATACATTTCGCGACACAAACCTGCCACAAAAACCAAGTTCAACATGGCTGCTTGCACTCCATCGCTGAGAGTTGAGAAGTCAGCGAAGGGAACACCTGCTACTACAAAGGTCTCTAACAACGTATTTATGGATATTGAGTATGTAGAAGACTAAAAGAAAAAATTTTGAGTAAAAATGAATCTCAAGGAGTGTTCTTCATGAACTGAGTTCTACCGAGTTCTTTATGAATTGAGTTCAACGGAATTACTTTATTTTCTTTACTTGAATTTTCATTCTCACAATGTTTTGGTGCCGTACAAACGAGGATTCATTAAACAAACCTTAATTTGAACTATTGCGACGCTCATGATTAATATCTGAGTAAAAGCATAAGGAGAAGTTTTCAAGACTCGACTTGGTTATTGCAACACAATCGTTTCATTGTTCTGAGTCCTAACGACAACTCGAAATCGTATTAGAAGTGCCAGCCATGGGTTGGAACAGCAAGCCACTTGGCAGTAGTTAACCTTAAGAATACGTTCTGGTACAAATTCCGCAGAAAAATACACCAACACTATTTTAAAGAAAGCTAGTGTGGTTTTTGGTCAACACGCACTGTAGGACTAAAGCAGTTTAATTTCAACTTGATCATTTTATAATTGTGCCCACTGAGTGAAATAAACTTACAATGATTGGCTCTGCGAAACTAGCGCTGGGTATATAGTTTTCAAATAACTTTCATTCCCAATTGAATTATAGTGAAATTCTTTTCCGCTGGCAAGTTCATTCTTTCAATGTTCAGGCTAATTTTCAGTCTGAAAATACTAGCGAGGAATTAGGCTTTGATACGTAATATTTTATATTAGAAGACTTATTCCTCGCTATTATTTTCTTAGTTGAAATTTGTAAAAATACACACCGACATGTGCTTCCAATTTTCAGTATGAACTAGAATAAATTTCAATAACCCTTCACTTACATCAGTTTTCCTCAACAGTTTTTCTATTAGTATGCGAACTAGTTTCTACAAAGCTAACTGTTTTATTAGAAGTTTTACAGTATAGCTAATGTTCATCGAAAACTTTCGTACTTCGGTTTGTTATGCGTTCCCCCACGATCTGCACTTGTGATTCTGCTGACTGCAACGAATGAAAACTACTGAACACCTATCAGGAAACATTAAATAAAGCACAAGAAAAAGCCAGGCTGGAGCGCGAACAGCGCATCAACGACCTGAAAATAACATCGTTGCAGGAATACCTTCCTTGCTTCCACAAGCGCTTGAAGGAGGCGCAAGAGGCGGCCTCACGATTGAGCAGAGACCTAAATTGAAGATGTCGACCACAACATTACTACCCTGTGGCGCCATGTGTAACGCGCAAGATGAGACCAAAAGTTTGAAAGACACGTACTGTTCTCGTGCGGGTGAAAAAAAACAGTCTCGAGAAGAAGCGTAAAAATGTGAGAGAGCAAACTATTCACAAGGTTACCAAAATGACAGGGTTCTGATCAGACCTGAGTCTCCTCTCAGTCGTCATGACTGCTTTACGGTCGTCAAAATAAAAATGTTAAAACTGATAGGTTACTTCATTTTGCTAATTAATCTTGAAATGTTATGCAAAAATTTCCGTTATTCTTCTCCCCTTCGCACGCGTCATAATATTTAGTGATTTTTCTTCTCCAAGATTCTCAACAGCAAACACGGTCATCGATTTAAAAAATCTTGATGAAGAGGAATCGGGAATAAAACATTAGCTCCGCAATTTAAATAAGTGAAAATTCTGCCAATTATTATTATATGAAGTTGGATTGTAGAAAAAATCCAAGCACAGAGCGAATTAAAATCACCTTATTTCACGTACTATTTCTCCAGCTTACCTAAAAATAATTTTACTTCTCTGGAAGGCAAAAACTTCGGAATGTTTTTCTTTCGTCCGGCCTGTAAACGAACTTTGGTACCAGACATGCAGAAAATGCAGGCAGTTTGTATCACAGAAGGCTGTTCTGTAGGGTAAAATGTGCATGAATCGCGCATGAAGGAATTCGTGTATTAAAACACCTATTTCAAGCAGTCACAACTCTATTGAAAAGTGGGAAATGTTGCATACTATAGTTGCATATTCGCCTAAACTCAAATTGTTCCGCAATATGTGAACTGAAATATTTTTGAATTTTGCACAGTTTGAGATACATGAGTGAGTTCTCTTTCTTAACAAACTCTGATAGGGTGACTTATTTCAATTTGTGTAAGAGACATACGAGTCAGGTATTCTAGTTCGTAAGCCTTTGTGTAGCCATTTGAAGTAGGTTGCTACGTTTATATCACACATTTTCCCCGTCGTTCGACTAGCTCGACCGGCTAACGCTGAGAAGAATGCTCTTGTTATCGTCTGCACAATAGTGTATTGTCAGCCTTCCTAGCGTGTGTGATAAGATATCGTTCTCAGCAAAGCGGCCTGCTAGTTATAAAATAAGCCGGTCTGTCCTGAACATTGCAGAAATAAGTTTTATGCGATCAATAAAGAATAAATATTGAAACTGAATTTTTGAATTGATATTGAAACGTGTTTAAACCACAGAATATTATTTGCTACGTTTGTACTTGACTATGATTTCTAGGGAAAAAATTGATGGAACGGGAACTGAAAAAACAAGATTTTACTATTCTTAAAATTCTCATAATATCTTTTCGGGCTGAAAAAAGGGTCTCTGAAAATGGCCCTGAGAATAAAAAACGAGCACAGAGAACATTTGATTACCGTTTAATTGATTTTAAAATTTAATTGTTTTAATTTTCAAACTGTAATATAACCAAACGAACGTTTAACTGTTCTCATTACTAGGATACCTGTCAGGTGAATATACA
The DNA here is from genome assembly GCA_014220935.1 of Platorchestia sp. MABIK. NCBI lineage: Eukaryota > Metazoa > Arthropoda > Malacostraca > Amphipoda > Talitridae > Platorchestia > Platorchestia sp. MABIK. The sequence continues at coordinate 105,522 of JACJUY010001779.1, forward strand.
AAGGTCAAATTTGAAAAGTGAGGCAACTTATGGGTCCAGGTTTCACACTAGTTTTATTTCCGAGCCTCTTAGCTAAGGTCAAGAGTAAAATGCTACCTCCTCATCAACTCTTTTTCTGATGCAATCAAATAATTTATGCAAATTCTTGAAAATTTGGTTCTAGCAAGAAGGCAGTGAAAATGTCAAATTTGATGACAAAGTTCCTAGCTTATTCCTATTTTTTTGCATTCATGTTTTCATTCATTCATTAATTAATTGAAATGTACGACAGTGCAACGCATGCTGATTGCATCATTTCTCAAAAAAAATTCTCTTGATTTGAATTTAATTTAAAAAACAGGGAGAAAACTGAAATGATAATAATAATTAACCTCACCATTCCACTGGTTGAACACTCGGAATAGACAATACTTTTGCTTTGGTGACTAGCAATATAATCACTTTGTAGTTTGAACGTCAGTTTAAATTTTGAAAGAAAGCCTTTGAGTTGGGTGGGTGTCCATAACGCAAATCCACTAAATTAAAAAAAAAACAAGTAATTTTTCGAGAGAGTAGGTTTCTAGAATTCTCGCTTTAAACGAGTTAGGTGTATATGGCTTGAAATAATAACTCTCTCTCCGTTCTCGAACGCTGATGTGTGTCAGAGTTACGTTAAAGGGAAGTGATAAGGAATATCACACATCATATCACTTGATTATACAATGAAAATCAAGTTATTGTAACATATCTGTGTTATGTGCTGTATTTTCTATGAACAGGAAACCTTATAGAAGCGCAGTCCCAGCGTCTATACTCAGTACGGCAGTATCTCAATAGTTTAATTCAACAATTTCTCAAAACTTAAGCTTCCAGAGTTAGGCTAAAATTTTTGAACCATTTATCGTATGCTAGATTTTGTCACAGTTATTGAAAGCGTTCCAGCGTAAATGATTGTGTTCATAAAAACGCACGATGTATGACAAATTATCTGTGAGTTTTTGAATATCATTTCCTTTGATCGAAAGTTTTTATGTCGGTGTTACGAAATTGGAGACGTTTGTAATCGACCTTGTAGTATGCATACTCACCGAAAGATTAATTTCAATTAAAAGGTTTTGCCAACCTTTTGTTTTTCAAAATTAGATCCCTTGATACACAACTTATATGATCCCTAAAATCAAAATCTTCACCTGTATAGTTCCAAAAATCTTAATCTTTGACAGTAACGGAATAAATTAGTACTAAACAGGAACAACACAACTCTCGTAAATATTGGTGGCATCGCGTCGCTAAGAATAAAGGAGAACGCCTCCAGTATACGACAAGAATAGAGAATATGGGAGAACAACGTAGAACGACTGCGAGACATGCTGATAAATCCATGTCAATAGAAGCAGGGTCAAATTTCATCGATAAAAACAGAACATACATTAACAGAAATAAAACCACAGCTGTCACTGAATCTGTGTGAGCAAGTTAATCTTTCAGCATTAATTCGTTGTAATAGCCGGCATGAAGTGTATGGCTTTATTCAGAAATAAACTACAAATGAAATGACAAATTCTGTACTCAGTGGTCCAGTGCTTTACCTTAATTTCCAATCGGAAAAAACTCATACTTACGTGGTCACTGATAAAAAAAGGTTGAGGTATGGAAAATGTTAGGGACTATCTTACTGTTATATTCCATGAGCCGTTAAAAGTATAGAAGTATGAATGAGGTAATTTATTTACTCAATGAAAACCACACATTTTCGAAACTGCTAAGGCAAATGTTGCGTCTTCTTCAGTAGGTATTCGTCAATATAAGAATGTACGAACAGTGAATTCTAAGATTCTATTTGAAAAAGGAACTCGAAAAAATATGCATATGATGTTCAAATTTAACGCTTTAATGTGTGCGCCTTTAAAAATATAAAATGTCAGTACTTGAATTTAGTGTACTACTTTTGTTTATGTTCGATGCAGGCATGTACTTTTAGCACTTGTGAGTTCACTTGCATATATTTTCAAGGTATTTAAAAGTTTTTAAAAAAGTTTAGAAAATTTTTTCGACACTGCGCTCAGAGAAAGGTCCAGAAAAAATAGAGGGAAGAGATCCAGACCTTACTGAGTGAAACGGTCTGCTTTGTTTTGAAACTATCGCCTCATCTATTTCCTGACTCCCAGCAAAGCGGGACACGGCCCGCCTCATGGCAACCACAGCAATATCTTCTTTTTCGAGTGAATATCGCCCAGAAAAACTGCAAGTGTCGTAGGAGAAACAACACTTAATCTGTTGTCTTTGGGCACTTTGTTACCTCCAGATTGCGGACAAAACTTTCTTAAAACTAGAAATATTTCATTTTTCTACAAAGTAGACAAAGCACAACAGACGATAATTCACTGCACTGAATAAATAGGGTCGCTCGTGCACTGCATGTAACTTAACTGAGTCGTTCTGCCAATATACTGAATCATAACGAAAATAAGGAAATGACAACCATGATTTTGTTTGGAATAAGCTCAATCATAATTTTCTGGCAACCAAATTTAAGAAAATTTTCTGAGCGTAAAAATATTCCACGGAGAAAAATATCCTGGGAGACCGAAATCCAGACACTGACACAAGAGACTGCACCGCAGGTGTGAGTGTTCCCTCCAGTTTTACCAGTAAACTAGACACGATGACTGCTGAGTGAAGACTTAATTTTTGCTCTGTATTAAATTCAGTGGGATAACTCTACTCTATAGGCAGCTAAATACATTTCGAGTGTGTTCCACTTCATAACAAATCTTCCTCCTGAAGCTTCTACAGTAGATTTGAAACACAAAATCGTTGAACCCGCAACAAACGCTCCAGCATACAGCGTACATATCATGACACTTACAGAGATGAAAAATACTTTCTTTAGTTGTCCGACAATATTACGCATCGTACACGGAGGAACTTTGAAGTGTACAGTATATTCTTGTGCTCAAGTGGCAATGTTACGATCTCTTTGTGCTCTTGAGATTCCACATGCTGTGACGTCAGGCACTGCTGTGAGATTCCATCGTTATGATTTCTCTATTTTGGTGTAATCAATTTCTCCCCGATGCGGCATCTGTCATTTCGATCCGATATACCGTATTTTGCAATACTTTCATTTACATATAACTATGTTGGGGACTCGGTCTCCACATTCTTTTTCCTGGTCAGTCATTAATTCCCTTTTTTGCCGAATCACGTTCCTTCTTATCATTTTAATGAGATATTTAGTATACGTTCATACTAGTCTCAAAATGAAAAAAAATTCACGATGGTAAAATGATTTAATAACCGATTAATTTGATCGAGACATTCATTCACGTGAGCTTGTCAAACATATTAATTTATTCGTTTTTCAAGGCAATGACATACTCGTGTGTGTTCACTTTCATGAATAATATGATATTTCATAATAAGCATCTCTCTTTTCAATTTGACCTTCATGTCCCTCGGCCTCCTTTAATTACAAAAGGAAATTAGGAACACAAAAGAATGCTAATTTCACTATTTAAATGATAATCGATGGTGCACTCTAATATATTATGAAGTTGTGGAAAGGGAAGCCAGATAAGACAAGGTATTATTCTGGGCCTCATGATATGACTATGCTATTCCAATGAGGCTTTGGTGATATGAAGACGGGGTAGCTGGTATTATAGTTTGAATAGGCCTGGTTCAAGATCGGTCATGATGTGGTCCTCTCATCCTCGAAACTTTCATGACGAATTACACGATGCAGCTTAGCTTGAGCTAAATATTCTCAGTCACTGATTTAAATACACTGCGAAAACACTATGGATTTATAACTTAGAGCGATTGCCTTGAAAGGAACTCCCTGCTCGTTAACGGGACGACAGCTCCCCAACGAGCCAATTAGTAACCCACGCCAAGTTCTCACACGTGACTGAGAACAAACGTGAGACGGACATCAAGGATCAAATGTGTAAATTTACTGATAGAGGTATTTACTATCTTGATTAAATAAATGAGAAAGATAAATTCAGCACATAATCTCTATAAAATAAATGAAATCATAAAGGCACACAAACAACGTCGTCTGAGTCAAGCACAGTTGGAGCCTCAGAGTCTCTGATACTTCTGTTGTTCGAGTCGTCTGTCTTTTCTGCACAGTGTCCGATCAAAAAGTTACCGTTTTAAAAATGCAGCAGCTTATAAAATATTAGTGCTAGAAGGCTGAAATAGGGTTCATTGAAAAGAACAGGCTATACAGCTTTATTTCATTTCAATAATTTTGTCTATTTGGCATGCTAGGACAGATACAAGAATTAACATGGGGAAGAGTTTAACTAACGATGATAAACCGAAATCTGTGAGAAAATTGTCTGCTGAGACATAGGTAAAGAAAACATCTGTCATTTCACTCTCAAAAAAGAACTTTATGTAAAATCACATAAAATATAATGTCGTCAGGATATCTCCACGCACGCAGGATACAAATCGCAAGTTACTATTTTGCCGCGTAATAAAAATATGAGCAGTTCTGATCAAATAATGATGAATAGCATAATTTTTAGTGATGAATGTCACATTTATTGGAAAGATATGCCAAATATAGAAAATTCTCAAAATAACACTTTTAATCCTGTTATTTTCAATGAAACTGATTTCAGCCTTCTGGCACCAATACTTTACAAACTACAACATTTTTAAATTGGCTATTTTTTAGCTGACACCCTGTACAACGACGTCATGAGCAGCACAAATGTTTTTAAGTACAAGAGCAAATCTATCATTATAGTTGAGATAAACCATACAGCGCAATCTCGAAGAGTATAGCTGAAGAACGTGGCATGGACCTACCTTTGCAATTTATGCTCTGCGATGTCCTCGTCTTCTGCGACGACAGTTTTTCCATTCATAATCAGAGACACTTTGATATAGGAGTGACGTTTAGTTTTCTCTTCGCCTGTCAAATCGTTGGGCACTCTCGCTACACTGAAAGAAGCCTCCGCGGATTGCTTCGCAAAATTTATTAAACTATAGGTACCATCTGATTCAAACGGATTAAGATAATCGTTTGGCTTTACACGACCATTTTTGTTTTGATAGTCTTTCATCTCAACGTTAAATCTTTTTAAAAAGCCTCGTCCTAACAGTATAGCACCAGGGAAAAATGAGTCTTCTATAATTATTGTGGCATGAGAACAAGTACTGCCAAGCATAAATTTGAGAACAATTGCGCCAAACGTGTGGGGATTATCTCCATTTACTGGAGAAAGTACTTTAATGCACTTCTTGATTCATGAAAAATTTTAAAATATTTCACCGAAGACGCTTAATTTTATGAGAATAGTACTTCATTTTTTGAGCAGTATTTATAAGCTTATAAGCATAGGGTAAACAAACCCAATAAATGCTTTTTTCCCTCAAAATTCTATTCAACCATTGATATTGTTGTTATCATATAATCCCTATAATGTTTCAAGTACCAGTTATGGACCTTTACATCAAAAATTGTTGAAAAACCAGGTTGAAACTAATTTATCAACATTATTGGATATAGAGCATTTTTCTCTCTTTCTCGAGCTCCACAAAGGGCTCATCAGCGAGCGCATATAGCTTGTACCAACATGACTGCTGCGACTCTTCGCCTTTACCTTATTTCCTGTTTGGAAAGTACATCATTCGCTCTAATCAGCAGGCCTTGACAATTCTTGTACGTACATTCTAAGTTATACTATCTCACAAAGCATTCATTTGAAATCAAAATTTCACAAGATAAATTGCGAACACCCACAAGCGCAAAGTTTCGGTCTGCGTCTCTACTCGCAATTCAACCCGCCTTTAGGGCGCGGTTAGTGAATAATCTCCAAAGCAATAAAGTCAAGTAATCCCTCTTTTGTTGATTCCAATGATTCGTTGATAAAGACAAACTTAACAACAACAATTTCGATGTCACCATTAGCCCCTTTGCCATTTCAAGCTATTTCATTCAATTATTTTGTTGTGTCTTATCTCAAGTCTTCAACGTCACAGAGTTGACATCAGAACAAAATGCCCACTCGCAGCGTTTTCTCTATGAGTAATGAATGCATTGGATTTAATTTACTCTAAATTACATCCAGTACTCGACGAAAAAGCAATAAAACCATGCGGAATTGTCCACCAAATTTATTTAAAAAAAAAATTTTTCTTGGCCGTTTTTTATGCCAGGATAAAATGAAATGATGAAATTCCAAGACTGAAGGCATTTCTATTTCGAAATTCGATCTTTTTTCGCTTCAGCCGAAATGTACACAATAATGAATCACATCTATTTTACGACTACTTCGAAGATTTTTATCACAAAATAGTATCGAAAAGTTACAATTAATATAACAAGCTATTCAGAGTGTCTCAATGTACAACTTCATTAACAAAAATTAGTTAATGCTTTCGTTGCATTTGTCATGCTGCAATCGTGAGTGGTGTGCTGCTATTGTGAAATAAAATGATGAAGAGTTTCAAGCACATTATATTCTAAACAAAACGACAGAAGGCTCCATTTTTCTCATATTGATTAAAATTCATCATTGAATTTCCCAATCCTCATAGTTCACAAACTCTTGGAACAGAATGCTTTGAATACGGCTGCCACGACTTCGGAACTGGCTGGGCAATTACTGGTGCAGCTGGTCATTTTCAGCGCCGTGAACATCCTCAATTTCTGCTCCGTGACACGCAGCACATCATGAGTGGATCTCAAACTTAGACTCAGTAAAAAAAATATTTTTAGCTTTCTCTCTCCCGTCAACACAAATTGATGTCTTCTGTAATTCTCGCATGCTAATACCTTCAAGCGTTCTTTGTGTACATTTTCCTTTGACAGCTATTGTGGGATACGTTGCAGCTTCTTTCATACCGTTTGCATCAAGCTTGAAACTCCTCCAGGTCGGTGCTGGGATTTTCACCTTGGCTGGTCATCAGTTCTCGGTCATTTTCAATATAGTCGACTCTCAATTTCTCGCACCTGCCTAATTAAAATATTGTTTTTATAATTTATTTTTGTGCGTAAACCTACTTCGTTCAAACCTTATACTGTAGTCTACTGATGCAAACCAGCAATTCACGTAACAAAAATAACTGTAGCTAGTGTATTGTTGACGCATTTTTGATATCATGCTGATCATTTTATAGCTTACTCAAACATGTCTTATACAATCAAAGATCAGGGCTGCCACTAGCAAAGTTTGTAAAAACCCAGATCATCACCGGAAAAAAATAATATCTTAGTGAATTTCAGGATTTAAAAACTTCCTTCTGAATTTTTTTAAAGACAGTGGTCCAATTAGAAATGAGTTCATGCATTCAAATTAATGCTGTTCTGATATATTATGCTTACTAATGACCAATTGGGTATTTAAATTTAACGTTTTCATTCACATTTTTTGACTCATCACTGATAAATGTATATCGTTGATGATGTAGAAGTGTGATAGGACTTCATTCTATGAGAATATCTTCAGCGACATTTTACACCCACTGTTCCATTGGCTTAATATGCCTCCCTAAAACTTGATGTCGTGCAATCCGCTATAATTGTTTGCTGTACGAAAGATCAATGTTGCTGCACATTCTATTAATAAAAATTTTAATTGAGCAATACACACACAGACAAATCACTCTTCGTTGCGACCAACGTGGTCATGAATTGAGACAGTAATACAAATTTTGAGCGTTTGACTAGTTTGTAAGCAGCGCTCAAATTTCGTACAGTTTTTTTTTTATTAATTCTATTCTTCGATTTATGCTATATCATCTCGCATCACTTCAGGTTCGTTAATTCAGGGTTCAAATCAGATCATTAGCCATTCCGTTATTGACTAAGTCATTTTTCCCTAGTTCAATTAGGTTAACTTACATCAGAAAGAATTCATGTTGGGCAGCATAGTACCCTACAGTGAAAAATTTAGCTTTCGTGACTTTTTCATTCAACGCATTTTTCTAATAACACTGTATAACAATGGAAAAAAACAGAAATGAAACGAATACAACATCCGTTTCTTTCTGCGACACTCCAGTTCTTCGTACATAGCAGTGCCCACAATGTCCATCTGAACGGTATTTTTTCTTGCTTTTACCATTTATATAATTTTTCAAGAAGCTACGTGTTTTTTTTCTCAACAGGATACAGAGTTAAGATGGCTAGAGAAGGCAAGAATTCGCCAGAGGGTGATTTGTTATATATGTGGATAAGTTGCATTAAGGCAATACAAGAGACAGTTGACTCAACGTGTAAAGAAACTTTATGAGCTGTACTTTGGATGTAAAGTGGTTGACCAGGACAAAAGCTGAGCACCTCACATATGTTGTTTCAGGTGTACAAGTTCCCTTTCTGCCTGGGTGAAAGGCAGAGGGACTGGCCTCATGTTTGGCGTACCAATGGTCTGGAGGACCAAAGGAACACTCGAGTGATTGCTACTTCTGCTTAATGTTTTTATACATATTTTCAAGAGATGTATAAATAAAAAAGATCGAAATACATAATAAGTTGTACTTCCATCATTTTTGCACATGATGACAACCAATAGTATCCATTTTTAGTGTAATTTTATTTTATTTTCCTGCAGGTCGCAGCAGAAAAGGCAAGAAATCTATCGTGTATCCAGATCTTCAGTCGGCTTTTCGCCCAGTTCTACATTCTAGTGATATTTCTGTACCACAGCCGCCCTCTGAACTACCAAGCGATGAAACGAGCAACTCAGATGATTCAGAATCAAGAAACAATATGTACGTCACAACTTGAATCTGATAAGAAACCACACCTCATCACCCAACCAGAATTTGAAGCGTGACACGCCTGAGACGTCTTATTAAAGAATAAGTAAATACTAGATTGTAGGTTAACACATTGCACAATGCTAACAAACATGCCGATTCATTATATATTAAATACATAAATACAATGAAGACATTTAATTTGACTTTGGGAACAAAATACATATTTGGAATCTTGTAAATCAGTATCAATTGCATAATTATTAAAACAGCTATTTACCAAAAATTGTGACGTGGTATTCAAATTTTTGTTATCAAATTTGAATTCAGCACACTGAACTTCATTATAAAACGTACATGAGACCTATGTTTTTTTTTGTTGTAAATAGAATTTGTTGTACAGTGTAATAAGCATTTAGCCTAATGGAAGACCTGGGTGCCTCAGATTAGTTCCCGTTTCTCACATTATTCAATTTCGTTTAACATATTATCACATGCAATCAATTTGTCTGTTTCAGCACCTGGATTGTTTGTGTTTCATTGTAACCAATATTTCAGGTCAGACGTCTCCAAACACGAGCGCTTGAAATTTTAGCACTTTAATTTCCTTGCATGGGAAACGAAACGAAACGAAAAACCGATTCGTTATTCCAATGACGTGGATTCTCAAATTATTTTCCAATGATTCGTCGCTAATTTTCTTTGGGCTCAATACAATCAAATCGAATCAGATAATGATAATTTTTAACAAATTATATCAAATTTATCGAGATGTGAGTTTAACCGTCTTGGTATTCGATAGTCAACTGAATAATTCTTTTAATATTATCATCATATTGCTGATCAACACAGTTCAAGTGACGTTACTTTAATTCGTTAATATTCAATTTTCCGATCAATTTTTTTTCAGGAAGTTTTAGGAAGGAAGAGTCAAAGAATGTCGCCAATTACTTACTACGTAGTATTATCAATGAAGACCTTTTGTTAAAAAGAGACAATTTATGGCACGCGATCAGGTGACAAAAGTGGACACTTTTATTACGAGAATATGATTCCACAGCTGCAGCATCATTGAAATAATTTCACCGCTTAGCCATTATAATGACTCATCTTCGGTAGATAATTTCGCCACTACGTACGGCATCAGATGTCAAGGCACCTTAAGCGTCCTCCTTACTGACGTGAAGAGAGCGTCATGAGACGAAGAGGAGATTGAAACCTTCGATAAGGAGAGAGAGAAAGAAGTAGAAAAATTAGAGAGGAAGGTACACAGAAAGAGCGAAATAAAAGACAGAGAGAAGTTTATATATAGAAAGCGTTCTTCCTACTTTGCATTTACTTGATCAACATGCGGATAATATCGACTAAAAAAATCTTATTACTATATATGAAGTAAACACGTGAGTAATAAAAAAATGTTGTAAATAAACTCACCACCTGGCACAACCACACAATGAATACAAGATCCTCACAATAATTCCCTGACACAAAGTTGACTACAGCTGAACATAAATTTTAAGGTACCATTTATAGATCACCACATTATAATTCCCCCACCAAGCACATTCTATCAAGGAAGAGCTGTCACTTGCCTCAACCGCCTAATGTATTTTTCTGCATATAATTGGACACTTGTCGGCCACATCTTTCCTGCTTAGCCTCTGGGAAATCACCTCCCCTTGACTCATCTTAAAAATACAATAATTTTACGTTGCACTTCATCTAAAGCACTCCTACGTCACGTTTCACTCGACTCGTTGCTGATTCTGTCAGCCTTCTTTCACTGTTTAAATAAATACAGCATTCCAAATCCTTCTAACGTCTTACCCCTCGTTACTCTCGCACGACGTAGCGTCTGAAAGCCTTCTCCATTGTCATCGCTCGCCAGCGACGACTAAAATGATCCAAATTACACCTGCAAATAAATGACTATATCTCGCATTAATACAAACAAAACTGGGAATTATCACTGAATTAACTGAAAACTTGAAAGACTTAGAAAGGATTCAAGATCGCGTTGCCAATCCTAACAGGTTTATTCCAATCTAACAATTCAAATTTCCTCAATATTTGGTAAAGCACACAATATTTCTTTATTCTATTCAATCCTTGAAAGTTTTACATAATTACGTACCTCCCGTTTGACCATTTCTGGCTTTCCATTTCGCCGTTTAGTGCGCCGCGCGCGTTCAACACTGAGTACTACCTAGACAAAGGTCTCTCGTACAAACGCCGTCGGTTTTAATATCTTGCTCTCTCTTCTCCGACGCTTTCCTGTGTTCTGGTCGGTAATTCTCATGTGAAGCTCCAAAATACTTTCGTTGCTCAATTATCTAGATTTTATAAGCAAATCTTTTATTATTAGTCATCCCATAACGTATATAAAAAACTGAAACCATCATTTACGAGTAAAACAGTAGAGGACGCTCTGACTTGAACTGATCGTGCGTATTCCGAGGCCTGAACACATCTAATTCCATGGCCCCAACGGCTCCGAAATGAGCGACCACACTTCACCAACGATGCCAGACGCTGACGCCTAGAAAGGTTCTTTGGTAATAATTTTCTAATGCTATTCTTCGATTAATTGTTTCAGAAAAATTGGATTAGATTTCATCATGAATTAATTAATTGGGATCAATAGCTCTATTGCAAATAGGACTTCAAAATAAAATTTTCAAAAGACTCCGCTAGCTCGTGGAACTCAATTTTGACGGTCACATAACTGTCATGTTCATTCCTGAGACTTGAAGGCGCGCCCCTCTTTTGGGAAGCCAGGCCTTCTGGGCACAACCGTAACTGAGGAGAGTTGTAGTCATACTCCGCCTGCCCCTATGTGCTTAGGTAAGTAACCTTCTTGATTGTCATATAAAAATCTGAGTGACGTGCTAAAACTTACAATCAATTAAAGTTCCATTCGAATCACAAACATGGAACCCACGAGCAAGATAAGTATTCGTTATTATATGTTTTCACGCGAGCTATATTCCCATCAACTATCCACGCAAAGGTTTATTTGACGATGTTCATCAGTCCGCATAGTATTATCTTTGTATGGTGGATTATCTAGGACGCATTTAGTTCATTTTGATGTATTAGATGTTTCTCAGTTGCGCTAGGTAGTTCTAGAATTCTTTCTTAGAGGTAATAAATCATTATTGGGACTAAGGTTTTCTTAAGTTGCCGTTAAAGAATGAAGTTGTAAGTTTTCGATGACGTTATGAGATTTGATACTCTACCTCAGTAATAATAACCTTACCATACGAATAAATATCTGAATAAAAATCCCCTCAGTAACGCCGTTTCTTTCGCTCGCTTTTGCGGTGTGTTTCCTTACACAGTTGTTCTGTCCTTTTTGAGTGGATTTTCCCAACCGAATTTACGTTGTGGCAAAAATAATTTCTATGGGATAGTTGGCATCCGCAGCACCAGCCTCTAATGAGACAAACTGTATTTATGTAAGTGTATAATTAATTTATTAAATAATATGATTCATTTCCGTCATCAAGATCAAACTGTTTTCTTCGGTAAGCGTGTGTTGAGGGCCGTATCAGAACCTCATTTTCAAGGCTATTATTCATACGTGCTCGTTCTGTACGTACCATCAGTATCATTTACAGATTTCGTCTCATGTTTTCCCCTCTTCGCTCTCATTCTTCCTAATTTGCAAAAAGAATTAAAAATATTGAAGATCACTTACTTCACTATTGAACGCTGATAACTATTTATCACAAACCTGTTGAGAACGCCTGGTTCGACATGATAGTAATAATGTAGACTTATCTAAGGAATCCAGTTTTGGGCGTTGGTTAGGCGTGAAGAGGTTGATCTCTTTGAACTGGTGTTAAAAGAATTATTTGAAGCAAGATGGATCTGTAATGACTACATGTACGTCTTGGTTATCTTTGATTTTATTTTATCCTTCTATTTTTGGCGTGATTCTTCATGTTCATGTCCATCGTCTTTTTTTAAATAAATCGTTATTTTTTCAATCAATAATTCAATTTTCAATCCATAATGATTTCCAATTAAGATTTTCATATTTTTCAAAAGACAATTCTTCAGCGAATTTAGAGGGATAAACAGATTAAATGTTTGAAGAATGTTGGTCAATAATTATTTACTAGTAATTGAAGTGGGTTCCGTGCGCGATCTTTCTGTAGACTTTAATCGTCGCGACGTTTTCTTTCGCCACTTTATTCTAGTTCATTTCCGATTCACAGGTCGGATGGGACTTTTCTAAGTCATTAATAATCACGGTAAACCGAAACAGTAGCTTGCCACCACCCAAATTAAGTAACAGTAGCTTGCCACCCACCACTTTATCTTCGGTAAGCGTGTAGCCAGAGCCGTGTTTCAAGGCTGTTATTAACATACGTTATTATCATCGTCAGTATCATTCCTTCGTCTTATTGTCTCATCTCATCTTCATCTTCCTTAATTCCATTGATAAAAGGTAAATAATAGGCGCCGGTCCTACATCACGTAATATGAGTGATATCGACTACAACTTCAAACTACGCATCTTACATACCTATGGAGAGGGATTGAAACGGGACCTGCCAGACATAGGCACAGAATGAGGGGAATACTCATCTTGTCTTGTCAAATCGATCTCATGCAGTCCGCATAGAAAACAAATTGTCCCCATTCATTCGAAACAATTTNTTTATTGTAATGATGAGAACGAATGTTTCATTGTAAGTTGTGTATGGGCCACATTAAATTTATCAAAGTAAGGGACAGTGAAAATCAACTAACCAAAAAGTTGTAAACATTTCAAAATTTCGTGAGTCTGAAATAAATTTTATTTTATCTTCATAATTGTAGTGCAATGATCGATTTCTTTGACTTCATCTTCCACTTTTTTTCTATTTTCATTAATGATTTTCCTCCAATGCCTTCAAACACACGTTTAGCAATGTATGCAGATGATGTTCAAATTGCAATAACAAGTTCTGTATCGGAAATACCAAAGACGCAAATTAAAGCCGAAACTATACTGACTAGCCTGAAATCATGGTACGACCGAAACGGTCTCAAATTAAATGCTAATAAAACACAATGCATTATATTTGGATCCAATGATGCTATTAAAAAAACATCAGATCTTACTCTCGCAGTTGGAAATGATAAAATTGTGGCATCAGAAAAAGTTAAAAATCTCGGTATCTGGTCCGATAGAAACGTCTTTCAAATCTCACGTTGAGAATACTTGCAACAAAATTTACGGAACTTTAATGTTTTTTCATCGTATGAAAAGTATGCTAGACGAAAAATCCCGATTATTAGCCATTCAATCCCTGGTGTTATCGCGCATTGACTACTGCAGCCTAGGATGGGGAGACTTGCCTCAATACCTTCAAAGGGATTTACATAAATGCATAAACTTCACAGCCAAGGTGGTGTGCAACGGTAACTTCAAAAGAAGTGATCACGTAACTCCTCTCCTTAATAAACTCGGTTGGATTCCTGTTCAAGAAAGGCTCTTCATGCAGAGGGCCCAATACGTATTCTCCTCGTTGTACCTTCCTCAGAGCAATGCTGAGATAGTGCGTTTCTATCCACCCACTGTAACCAATCAAAAGCCGAACAGAAACAACAATGTCTTAGTCAACTATCGTTCATCTCACATAGGGCAGAAGGCTCTGTCAATATCAGGCGCCTTACTGTGGAATAAACTTCCCCTGTGTATTAAAATCCCTCAAAGACCGAAAGAATTTAAAGCCAAAATAACTCATCATCTTGCGTCTCAACGATAATTCTTCGTTACAGAACATACTGAACAAGCATTGACGAATCTCATTTGCCTGGTATCTCCATTGCTGAATACTCTCCCTTGCTCATTTTCTATGATTCAAGACGTCACACAACAGTTTGGAATGTATGCGTGGGTATTATGATTTGATCGCCTCAACGCTGGGATTTGCAAAAATGCCTATTTGTATATGCGTGTACGTATATGGGTGTATGTGCCCATATGGGTGTGCATATGTGCACATACACCTGTGTGTACTGGACTAGAAACTGGTATGTAAACTATGAATACCTGCTTTTTTTTTCTCACTCTCAACTTCTAACACTACCCAACACATCATTTCATTCTATAAAATCATCATCATTTCATTCTGTCTTTTACATGTAAAATGTGGTACCTATGTATGTTTATCAATTGCAGACATTTTGCGCCTTATCTCAAAGACAATGTGATTTTTTTTTCTAAAATGAAACCCATAGGGACACTCATGTTTTGTTTCTTATTCCCATCCAAAAATGCTCTTGTTAGGCTAGTGTATTGCAATTTTCATCTCATCTCTTACGCTTTAGAGTATATTATAAAAACCGTACCTAGGCCTCACATATTCTTGAAATATTTCTGTACTTGGGAACCGTTGTAGGACAATCGTTNACTGAAACTGAATTCCTAGATTTAGAAATTTTATCATGCGCTTTCAAAGTCGTTGCCTCTTGCACCCGGGCCTAACTCAAATCAAAGAACTTATTGTAAGGAAGTACTCACTTTCTAGTCTCTATGGTGCTAATGTTTGCAGTGCGCAAAAATTCTACATAGTGTTGAATATGTACAAAACTTGGGTTTAAAACTAATTCAACTTCAAACTAATGCTGAAAATAAAAATAATGATGGCACAATAAATAACTTCCAATAGCCTCACACCCCAAAAGAAAAGTATTCCTTTCTCGTACAATTTGCAATGAAATCTAAATTGCGAATTACCGAACCACATTGTCCTCATCTCAACAAACGCCATTAAACAAGCAGAATTGTGGATTACCCTAGTCAAATGAAAAGTCTATGTACTGCAACATTAAGCTCTAAAATAGGAAATCTGTCAACACACGTTAAATGTACACGTCAGCCCAAACACTTCCAAATCGAGAACGCCATCGACCAGAGCTTCCGCAGTTCCCCCACCACAGCTTACGGAACGTGAATAAACCTAAGCCTTTCCCCAACTGGATTTCAGATTAATAATATTAGGACGAACAATAAATTTGCGTTACTTTCAACAGACACACAAAGTGACTGCCACATGCCCTGCTTCTCAATCAATCATCGACTTTCTGATACCTGCGCAGAAGCAAGGAAATTGAAAAAATACAAAATTACTTGTAAGCTCAATAGAACATCATCAAATAACGATATTCAAAATGATTCCCTCGAAAAACAAATAATTAGAAAAAAGTCACTGCTCGTCTAGCCTCTTTCAACAAATGCACATCACGTGCACAATCACGTAAGCAGTCACTGCAATGTAAAACAACCCCTGAACTAATTGTAGCCTCAGGAAAACCCGCGACCTATGACCCAACTTAATTAAAACAAAAAATCAGCATCGAACCCAATTTGCACTCGCGCTGCGAACACACTGGATGACTGGAAACGATTGCTTAAGACAGAGCCTACCCTCACTTCAGCTGACGGACAGTGTCTCCTCCACACAGTGATAACGCAGCTTGCATCACAGGAAACCTTACAATGTAGCTATTTATCTACAAAAAACCATCAAGAGGTAGCACACTAGAAACAGACACAAACTTGCAAAATTTATTGACAAGAACTGTGGTGACCTAGAACTGCTGGTCGATAAATACATGATAAGAAAAACTTCAATCATGATGTTGGGGACCTTATAACCCAAATAATATCTAACGTGATGAGAATACTAATTTACATATTCGATTAAATGAAATTGAGATTTAAAAAAATAATTGTCCCTACATTAAATGCTTTGAAAAATTGTCCTCCGGTAAGCATTCATCGGAAACATGACCACTACAGCGCCTTCGTAAAAACGCGTAATGAAAATCATGAAGCTCTCACCTCCACTTTGTGACTAAATGACACTGAACAAACAGTATTTTCTCCTGAAACCGATATCACAACCAGTGATCCTAGCAACATTGGACTAGAGGTTGATACCAAATGCTCCGCAGACCTCGCAATGTACTACCTCATGAAAACATCTAACTATGAAGATAAATGATTTCAAAAAACTTCTAAATGATTGCAATCTCAAGGATAAAATGAATGATATTAGGGTATTGCTGACTACTGGCAACTAGCCACGTAGACATTTTAAGCGTGGATGAAAACATGGTTCGACTCACGAATCGACAGTTGATATGTCAACATCACCGGGTGCACATTGTAGCGTAATGATGGAGTAATGAATAATTGAGGTAACGGTTCATGCATTTTCATTAAAATGTTCACTCCCCATTTCCAATCGGAGAAAAGTGTGAAAACATAAAAATAGTGTGGGCCAATTTTGAAGTAAACAAACACAAGTCTTTCATTATCGGCAGTCTGGACAGGCACCAGACAGCACCTCCACGTCCAACATTAGTCAGTAGAGTGGCTTAAATTGATCTCAACGGCCGAAAAGTCTTTTTATGTTTAATGAAACTCTTCTAGAATTAGCCATGAGAAAGAATTCACAAGCGGTCTCAGCACAAAAATTTTACCCTCCTTCTACGATCACTATGCGGTAGAACGTCCAATCAATATTGCTAATGAGAAACAGAGATTCAGTTATAAAACTGAATTAAAATGAATGAAACTGAAACTGAATGAAACATGAAAATAGACTAGTCCCCAAAAATATTTCAAAAAAAGCTGTTGGACATATGGAGCAAATTCCAATGGAAAGCACTTTTTAATAACAATTGCGTATCAGCCCTCAATGAATGTGCTACTTTCACAACGAGCAAAGTTAAGCCAAGACATACTAAATGGACAGCACACGAGATAAAAGAACAGAGCAAAGCGTTGAAAAATTATCATCCCGAGTACAAACTGAACAAATCAGGCAGCACTCTCCGAAACATATACAGGGTGTTTTGTAATTCGATACACAGATTTTACCCATATACAGAAAAATGCAAAATAAAAATTTGAGGTTTTTGTCATTCGGGAAAATCATTTTATTTTGCGTTTTTTTGTTAATGGGTAAAATATGTGCATCGAATTACAAAACACCCTGTATACAAACATCACGAGAAAATCCTCCAGAAAAAGTCAGTGAAGTAAAGCAAGACCAGTTTCCAAAGAAAAGTAAGCGGTAAAACGAAATAAGAAACGGGCGAAATTAACAGAGAAGAAACTCAGTATAAAACCACAGTCTGTGAAAGTAATTTTGACAACTTCTCGACGACGGCGAATTCCTACTATTCTTTTTTCTCAAAAGTTGGTGAGGAAGTTTCCAATGAAGTGGTACAGCTCGTTGCCAACACAGCTACGAGTGTAAATCCAAACAATGTCTCATCCCCGTATCTAACAAATGAACGGAGACCAAGGCCGGTTGGTATTGCAGAGATCCGGAAAATTTGATACTCATTGAAAAGTACATTAGCAGTAAGAACTGATAGTGTTGCCTTAAATATATGACAGCTTCCCAGTAACACCATTGATGATTTGTTGACAATAAAATATCAGTAGCCACAAATAAATTTCCTCACCATTGGATACTGTCCATCATTAAACATTGCATGAATCTTGTGATTTCTATACATCACCAAATTACAGTTGTTCAGCCACCCGGCTGTGTCGAAAATATTTAAAAGGAACAACAAACCAGTTTTCGTTTCACATGGATAAATCACACCTATTTCAGAGCATTCAATATGCTTACAGGAGAAACGTCAGCACTCGCGACGCTTTGCTTAACATGACAGAAAAATATGCAATGAAATGGAACGAAAAAAATTAACTCTCTTACTCTTGCTTGATCTCTCCGAAGCGTTGGACAGTGTTTAGCATAAAAAACTCCTGAAAATATTTCAATCCTCAGAATAGGCACTCAGTGGTTTGAAAGCCACCTAAGGATCCACTCTCGTGCAATGGGCTTGAATTACCAAGTGTCACCATTCATAATAAATGACTTTGGCGTCCCCAAGGTTCAATCCTCGGCCCGCTCTTACTTTCATCAATGAAATCCCAACCATGCCAGCAAACACAAAAATCTCAACACATGCTGATAATGTGCAAATTGCCATGACAAGTTCGAAAGCAGATTTCAAAGAAGCATAAGTCAACGCTAATAACCTTTTAAAAGAACCTGAAATCGAGGTATGACCAAAACGACTTTAAAAGTGTTTGAATCAAAGAATGTGTTCCGAAAACCACCAAAATTACCCTAACATTTGGACACGATGGAATCAAACCAGTCGACAAAATAAAAAATCTTGGTGTTTGGTTTGACAAAAACATAACTTTCAAACCACACGTAGAAACAATTTGCAACAGAATAAGCGGAACCTTGATGTTTTTCATCACATTTAGAATGTATTTGACGAAAAATCTAGATTATTGGTGATTCAGTTTTTTAAAATTATCGTGTTTGGAATATTTGAGTCTAGTCTGGAGAAACACGCCACAATACAAATACCTTCGGAAAGAATTGCAGAATAGTGTGAACTTCTCAGCCGATGTTGTGTGCAAATTTAATTCCAAGAAACGCATTATGCAACTCCTCTCATAAGAAACTCGGCTGGACCCCAATGCCAAAAAGATTTCACATTTGTAAAGCTCGACAAGTGTTCTCGTCTCTCTACCTCCCTCAGCGTAACGCTGATGTCGCAAAAATGTCCGTGAGTTTATGGGGCACAATAAAGTGTTCCATTGTAATGCAATATAACAGAAAACTGGACATCATGACAATTGCATTCAATGAACGCTCTGTGACCAGGAATAAATTTCATATCAGAAGTAATTAGGTATTTCAGTGACCAAAATGTGACTACTGGCTCACTTGTTAAACAGAGATTTATCGCTACCCAAAATGAGGGTCTTACGTTTATGTATCCCAAATTTAAAAATAGAAGTACAGTCCGAGCTTGGAATTTGTACACCAATGTTCTCATGCATTTTTCACACGTCATACGATGAATAAAAATTGACATTCAATTCATCAAATTTGTGAGTTTATTTATTTCGAACGATTGTTATGCAATTTTTTATAAATTATGTTTGGCCAACTCTCCCTCATAACATAAAATCATTTGACAGAATTTTATACAGAGTGTTTTGTTATATAGAGTGTTTTAGTTCTTTTATTTTTTCATTTTACATGGCAAAAATTTCCATTACATTGCTCGCATTTGAATTTAAATCCCCGCCACAGGCATCAGAATACCTTCTGCATTACTTCCACAAGTTGTACTAAAGAACATTTATTTAAGAATTCTGAAAATCCAACATGTTAACTTCGCTTCTTTTTCTTATGTTCTTCTCGAACTATTTCGTGTATTGTTCACATATATTTTCATGGTAAAATGTTTTCGTTAACCTTGTGCGAAAACTCAATCGTTTCTTGCTCTAAGTAATTTTCTGGGACTATCTTATTGTGGTAAATAATCATACAAATTTTTTGTGATGTGGTGAAGCAATTTCCCCGAGCTGGTTATTAAGTACTCATTAATATCTCTGCACACAAACTAATTTCAAGTTTCCGAAACGTCGACTTCTTGAATTTAGCCGTAAAATCCCTCACTTCCACCCACTCTACCTTCAACAATATCAACGATGACCTGTGAAAGCCTGAGCTCGTAAGTGACTGTAGAAAGAAAATATCCTCAAAAGTATTTCTCATTAGTATTCAGGTAAGCTTTCTAATTTGCCTCTGGAGTAAAACATTACTGAAAAAACCTAAATTAATATTTATTCACCTTCAACTACATGATCACCGCAATACCACAGAACCACCACAACACCACACAACCATCGCACCACACAACCACCACAACACCACACAATCACCACAACACCACACAACCACCACAACACCACACAACCACAACACCACACAACCACCACAACACCACACAACCACCACAACACCACACAACCA